>CM052292.1:2922802-2965264 GCA_028455765.1 Lasioglossum oenotherae | reverse complement strand
TTCGGTAGTTAGGTTAGGTTAAGTCTCCACAACACAACTTGTACCTTCTAAGTACCTTTGTGCCTTGCTCGTAAACCCACTTACCCCTTCGGTAGTTTTTGTGTGAAAAGACCAAAAGTCTCAAAGTTCCATTTATAGAGCTAGTGTTCTATAATTGGCAGAACAACGCACATCGTCCTTTACCTGAAAAATCAATTGGCATGAGGGACAGAAAAGGGTTAAAAAAATGGCACCCGAGATCAGTGTAACCCTTTAACGCTTCCTCGTCAAGCGGTCAGCACTCGTTTGTCGATGTCCTTTCTCGAGGACACGATACATCCGCGCATCGGAAAGAAAAATAGAGAAAGGGTGCACGGGAGAGGAGGTGAGAGGTATCGAAAAAGATAGGGAGAGGGAAAAAGCGGGTAAAAGTCGGGGAACGCGTCGGTCGGGTACGTCGCATCGCATTGGTATTTTGCCAAAGCGACGGGACGATTGGTTGCCGTGCGGCAAAGTGGATCAGCCGGTCGCATAAAACTCGTCCCGCACAGGAGAAAAATTCTAAAACGCGGCGCAGCGCTTCGCTTGACCGGGAAACATTGCCGCGTGGACACTTTTCTTTTGCTGTCTCGCCGCATTCCCGTCCTCATAAACAAAGTAATGACACACGGACGCGAGCAACCAATTCCCGGATTTCGACGCGCCCCCGTCCCCTATTCTCTGGACAGTTGGTAGTCGTGCGCGAGCGCGTATGCATGTGTACGCGAGAGAATCCGGGACCAATCCCTCGGAACCCGTAAAACGAGAGGAACGCTGAAAACCATCGGCGAAAACGGCCTGAGGCGTCCGTGTAAATCACGGCGACGACGTCGACGACGACGTCGACGCGGAGGGGCACGTCTGCTCTTTCTGTGTCTCACCTACGCCACGCCGTCCCATCCCTCGCTCCCGCCGGCCTCGTTACTCGTTAAACAAAGCTCACCGCTCGACAGGACACTCTCTCCGTCCCTTTCATTAACTTTCCGATCGCGTTTTCCCCATTTCACAGCTACCACGGGCCCGCGTACTCATGATTCATTGCTGCTCTGTCCTAACTTCAACCCCCTGACTCCAGTCCAAGATTTCAAGCTGTATTTAACCCTCTCGTTACGACGAATTTGGATACACGTAGTATACGGTAAATATTCAACCGCGATCTATCCAGTAAACGACCAAATTTTTCAGGAAGTAGAGATAGGGGGGTGGTAATGTGATCCCCTTATAATATTTGCCATTAAAACAAAAATATTTAGCGGGGAACGCTATAATTTGTTGTGTCTACTGGATCCACATGTAGGGAAAGTAAAAGTCTATGATCCATGGCTGAGTACTTTTGTGTACAATTGTGAATCCCCAGTAACGTCATCAAATAATTTCGTTTCAAGGTTAAAAAGTGAATGAAGATTTTGAAGCTCCCTTTTTGGTGCGGTACAATGATAGAAAATCCTAGAGGAAGTGGTGATAAAGTAAAAGAAAAATATTTAGCGGAGAACGATATGATTTGTTGTGTCCACTGGATTTCTATGTAGGGTAAATAAATTTATACTGTAGCACAGATTTTAAAAGAATTCACTGTATCTCAGCAGCACAACGCTGCCACCACAGGGTTAATATAGCCAACGCAGTCACGATGAAAATCTCTCGAACCGGTTATTGTTTCAGAAGAGAACGGAATACGATTCTAAAAAGGTGGAAAAACATTTGCATTGGGGAAACAAGCGGAGAGCGGAGGCTGTATATATGAAGCACCATTAATAAAGTTCTATTTAAGGTATGTAATAATAATGACAGTGGCTGCTCGCAAATATTTCCTTTGGAGAGCGGAGATTGTCAAATACTCCTGGAAGACGACGGGCGTCAATATGCACAAGAGTCTGGAGTTTATTTTACAATCGAAACTGAACCGTTTACTTTCTTCGGTAGCTATAACAGACTATGAATTATTTGGGATATAATCTACGCTCCATCTAACCTAACCTAACCTAACCTACCGAGCGTTAAAAGTAACTGGTACATGTTCCCTTATAAAAATGACAAGATTGATTTTATTTAGACTTTCTGCGGCATCTATTGTAATACGTGCGCTACTAAAGGTATCTACACAACAATTCGTTTTATGAAATCATTTTTACTATTTCAATAAATGTAAAATGAAAAATCAGGAATCGGTCATTTTGACCGGTGGAAGTAGGTTTAGTGTTAAACACAGGGACCCTAACTGTTATAAGCAAAAAGAAAAAGCCATGGAATAACGAGTATTTTATTGACTAAAATCGTATTGGTTACAAATAAGGATTATAAGTAACCGACAATTTTTTCTCTTGTTGGTAAATGTTATTCTTGAGAGAAGTTCATTTCGATCACTTATAACAGTTATCAATGAGAGAAATTAATTTCGATCGCTCATAACAATTATCGATGAAGGAAATTTGTAACAGTTATTATTATATAGTACAACTTTCAAATGGTAGACAATCAATTATTTCATAAATTTTTTATTCATAAAATTAATTGCTGCAATCAAAATTTAATGTGAAAAACGTGAGCTTTTGAAATGATTTATCCAATAAAGAATTTAATTTACAAACATCATCTTCAAAACCTGAAATTATATTGTACAACCAAAACATATGTTATTTTTCTCAATATACCATTGTAATTGGTTTCAAATTACTTTCATCGCTTCAACTTTATTACAGGTGTATTACAAGCATGTCGGATTATCGAAATTCTACAGTAAATATTTTGCAGCACGGATCTCAGTAAATTAAGGAGGCATGAATCATTATGCGCTTGTTTAATTGCATATTGGAATTATCGATCCGCCCTCCACTCGACTCACAAGAGTCTGCCAGTATTTTTTCGTCGCGTGTTTTGTTTTTTTTTCAGCCCATAGTCATACGTGTATTTGGCAGGATTTTGCAGAAGCCGATTGCTGAATAAACTGAATTTTTACGGATATTAAAAGCAATCGTACAGTTTCAGCGTAAACTGATAGAATTTTTTCAGGAATCTTCATTTTCAACTGTGAACAATTTTATATTGGAAATCTATTTAAAGATTATGCTTGCGGGTGGTCATCACGGACCACGGTTGCCAGTTCAAGGACCGAGAATTTCGAGCCTCCAGCACAACGGACTTCGAACACCGAAAAAGCCCGTCCTTCACACCCCAGGGTAACCCCATGGAGCAGACTAACCAGGACCACAAGATGACAATCCCCCAGCAAATCGTCGGCGGCCATGGAGCCAGAGACCAGACCAACGAAGCCGCTGCGCCGTCTTCGCATAGCAGTGTTGGGCATTAATCGATTAAAATTTTAATAATGATTGATTGATTAATGTATACGATTAAAAAAAGAAATCGTCGAATATAATCGGCGATTGATTCAATCGATTGATGAAGTTAATCGTCAATCGTTGATTAAATGAAGAAATCGTCGAATAAATCAGCGATTGCTTCAATCGATTGGTTTAATCGACGATGAAAGTTTCGAACGCAACGAAGAACAGCGTATTGGAAAGAAAGAGACGCGTACAGTCGCCGTCGCCGGCACAGTTCAAAGGCCCGCGTTGTCGCTGTTCTTTGTTGCGTTCGGAACATTCACCGCCGATTAAACCATTAAATACTAATATGTTTGGTGTCATTTTAATGATAGAAAAATGCCAGAAATAAGTTAGTGAAAGTCCCATAAGAAAATAATTAAAATTAAGAAGTTTGTTCACACCGATATACCCAAGTCGAGATCAATCATCGCCGCCCTGCGGCGCGAGTGGCGTTGGTCGGCAGTGGAATGGGTAGGCATTGAACTGTGATCGCACAGGCGACCCCGGACAGTGAACGCGCGATTACTGTAGTAAGTTCTGTGGATCCACAGGTAAGTCTCACGCCCCGAAGTAAAATTGTTCGTAGTTGAAAAAGAAGACTCTTCACAGTTGAAAAGCAATCAAAACGTTTGCTTGAAATATCCGCAAAAATTCAGTTCATTTGGCTACCACCTTCGACAAAATCCTGCCAAATATGCGAATGACTATGGGCTGGTAAAAAAACAAAACACTCGTCGAAAAAATATTGTCAGACTCTTGTCAGTTCGAGCGGAGGGCGGATCGATAATTCCAATATGCAATTAAACAAGGGCATAATGATTTGATGTCTTCTTAATTACCGAGATCCGAGCTGCAAAATATTTACTGTAGAATCTCGATAATCCGACATGCTTGAGAGTTCAACAGTGCCCATCTACCAATTATACCGTGTTATTAGACTATATCTGTAATGAGGTTGAAGTGGTGAAAATAATATGAAACTGATTACAATGGTATATGCGATTAATTGAGAAAAATAGCGTGTGTATTGGTGTGGTGACAAGTTTACCCTGGTGATATCAACATTGCATTGTTTATTGCAGCCAGCGAATTTTAAAAATTTTTCGAAGCGTCGGGAGCCTCATCTGCCTCGTCACTCCTTCTTTCGCTGTCCGTGGCGTCAACACGTTTTCGATTATTACAACAGTGGTTAGGTTAGGTTAGGTTAGGTTAGGTTAGGTTAGGTTAGGTTAGGTTATAAGTCATATTCAGTTAATATGTCATATTCAATCCACTCAATAGTTACACCTCTTCTGAAAGATTTATTAGCGTGCAACGATTATATTCCCGCCACGAAATTCTCAAAGTTCCGGGCTACTTATCCGAGGCACTGAATCCGTGCCATACCGACTGGGTCGGCTTCGTCCCCTCCCGGCAATCGTTACAAATGCGTTAAGGTCGACTTACCTTAGCCAGCCACGGCCGGTCCGGCAGCACTATACCACCGACGAGCCTTATGGAAGATCGTGTCACTCGAATATTTCGGTGTTCTCTTACGCCCTCTAGGATATATTTCGACTGGAGTGAGAAACAGAAGGCCATCGACATGTTCTCGTCGGTGCAGAAGGCTACTCAGGAGATTCTCGTCGGTGAGAAGGCAAATCGTCACGGAACTATATTGATCATCATGAATTGTTACATTCTGTACCGAGCAGATATTTCAGACGATGTTGGTTTCAATATTAAAAGCAAAACTCAAGGATAAAAAATTCCTAGAAATATATTATTGAATCATAATTTTAGGAAAATCAACAATTCCTATTTCAAATTTTATACGAGACACCTCAGTTTGTAATTTCAAAACATTTCATAAACGAGAATTATTACCTTTCACTTTTTTATACACAAATGTTCCAAGAATCGATCTGGACAGAAATATTTTGAAAAGACTTCTCTATAAAAAATTAGATGGCAAGGTGTTCAAGTGAGTGTTCGTCCACATCGTTGGCAAAAGGAATTATTATAAACATTAATTAGATAGAATTAATAAATGTCTCATAGTATTATTTTGAATAAATTAATGCGTGCGAATGTTCATGGTTTAAAAGTTATTCTAAATCTCGAGTTTTATTGTCTATTTTTACGAAAAATTTAGATGGCAAGGTGGTCAAGGGAGTGCTCGTTAACATTAGTAACAAAAGGAAATGTTATAAACATTAAGCAGCCAGAAATAATAAATTTATCTATGAATTGTATCGAATAAATTAATGCGTGCGAATGTTATAGTTTAAAAGTTATTCCGTATCACGAAAACTATTAGCCACTTTGACTAAAAAATTAGGTGGTCAGATAGCCAAGGAATTACTTGTGGACATCGCTGTAAAATAGAATTGTTATAAACATTAACCAGCTGGAAATAATAAATTTTTCAATAATTGTCACGGCGATCGACATCGATCGATATTCGGCGGAGTGGGGGGCGCCGCTCGAGCTCGGCGGCTCGGCGAGAGCTCTCCGTCAGTCAGTCAGTCGGGCCGGGGGGAGCGGCGAGAGCGGACGTGCTTCGGGACCAGGAGCGCCAAGAGGACCGGAGGGACCAAGGGAGGACCAGAGGTGGACCACGGGTGGACAAGGGGTCATCTACAGTTATCCTGGCCTACCTCCAAGTGTTCATTCAAGGAACAGCAGTAAGTATGTGTGATTACTAATATTTTTCAAAGCTTCTTTGTCTTTTCAAACTTGTCGTTCGTACTTCTAAAATTTGAATCGAGGTTTTCGATGAAGACTATTGTCCTTCTCTTCAAATTCTTCAAAGTCTTCTTCAAATTAATCAATTTTATTCTTTATAAAAATTACATTGTGAGCGCCCCACTCGTATGCAGGATTATAATTGCTCTTGTGAGCTGCTTCGTTGGTTGTTTTCGCACTCGTGTGCGGGATTATAGTTATTCTCACGAGCTGTTTCGCCGGTTGTATTCGCACTTCTGTGTGGGGTTGCAATTGCTCTCATGAACTGGTTCTCTGATTATATTCGTACTCATGTGCAGGATTACAATTGTTCTTATAAATTGGTTCGCTGGTTGTATTCGCACTCATGTGCACGATTACAATTATTCTTGTCAATTGGTTCGCTGGTTGCATTCACACTTCTGTGCGGGGTTACAATTGCTCTCATGAGCTGGTTCTCTTATTGTATTCGCACTCATGTGCACGATTACAATTGTTCTTGTCAATTGATTCGCTGATTGCATTCGCACTTCTATGCGTGGTTACAATTGCTTTCATGAGCTAGTTCTCTGGTTGTAGAAGGTTCTTGTTTCTCACTTTGAAAGAATCAGAGCCTTCTGCCTGATTCGCCTTTGATCCCCCGTGAACCGGAGACTTCTTCTCCGATTCACACCTTTTGCTCCGCGATAATTACTCGACATACTTGCGTAATTTAGTATAAGTCCATCGTTATAAGAAAGGGAGCCAGAAGGAATATTGCATTCGTTCTGACTCCCTTTCGGGTCTCTCGTGCAGCAACCTCCTCGTGGTGAGACCTGGGCAATCGGTATTATCCTTTATTTGTAAGACCTTCTAGTGTCTTATGAATAAAGGATAATATCGAGCTAATAGCTGCACATTGCACATGTATAATTTTCAAAAAATAGGTACCCACATGCGGTAGATGCGAAAAACTCTCCCAATGCCTTCACATCTATAGAAAATTTACTGTATTGTGTCGGTGTCGTCGATTCGGTGAGAAGGCATATCGTCACGAGATACATCTCGTCGGTGCCAGAGGGAATATGAGATCGAGAAAAATAGAGAAAAATTAATCAAGTGGCAATTACCACTATCTATTGATATTATTCATACAATTTTTATTTTGCAGAAAGATCCGCAGTCTACTGATTATCAATACAACATCTCGAGCATTTGCGGCAAGTGGGTACTAGCGGGTTTATCCATTGGCTGTCGTAGCACACGCGAGGTATAGCAGTATAGTAGTGGATTGATGATCATCTAATATAATTGACAGTACCTCCCTGTACTGCAATCAATCGTGTTATAAATGTTTCGAATGTAATATACATAAGTTATGTACATTTACAATATACAAACACTTTATGTATGAATTTACAAAGAATAAATAAAGACTATGTATTGAAAAGAATATCTGAGATTATATTTATTAAACCACCAATTTTTCCCGTAAGTCCTACTTACCGTATAGTTATAACTGTAGTATACTACTGATTTCCGAAAAATGTACTTGTCATTGAATTACTGTACTGATTTGCGAACTACTGTGGTGATAGCGAAAGTCTGAAACACCAAAATATTCCAGCGTCCGGCTTGTGGTTGAGTTGTACTACTTAAATTAGTGCCACCGCCTTCGATATCATGTTCTCCTAATACTTTCTGAATTTTCGAGATTTTCGAAAATTTTCGACCGTCTGACTTGACGTTGAGTTGTACTACTGAAATTCGGATACCTCCTTCGACATCATGTTCTCCTAATACAAAGTTCAATTTTCGAGATGTTCGAAATTTTTTCCAGAATTTTTGGATTCCTACCAGGAGAACATGATAGTAAAGGAGGTATCCGAATTTCAGTAGTATCAGTCAACGACAAGTCAGACGGTTGAAAATTTCCGAAAATTTTCGAAAACCTCGAAAATTGAGTTTTGTATTAGGAGAACATGATAGTAAAGGAGGTATCCGAATTTCAGTAGTATCAGTCAACGACAAGTCAGACGGCCGAAAATTGGCGAAAATTTTCGAAAATCTTGAAAATTAAACTTTGTATTAGGAGAACATGATGTCGAAGGAGGTATCCGAATTTCAGTAGTACAACTCAACGACAAGTCAGACGGCCGAAAATTTTCGAACCGTTCAAAAATTGAGTTTTGTATTAGGAGAACATGATATCGAAGGAGGTATCCGAATTTCAGTAGTACAACTCAACGACAAGTCAGACGGTCGAAAATTTTCGAAAATCTCTAAAATTAGGAGAAAGTATTAGGAAAGTATCTCAGAAAGTATTAGGAGAACATGATATCGAAGGAGGTGGTACGAAATTCAGTAGTACAAGTCAACGCCAAGCCAGAAAGTCGAAAAATGATCGACGAGTCGTCAGCGAAATTCGATTTTTGAGGTTTTTGGGGTTTTTGAGGGTGCGGAAGAAAGAACACATGAACTGTGGCAATTAATTTTCTTTATTTTCCACCAATAAAATTACATGTACATAACAATTGTAAATGTGTAAGTACTTGTGGGGTGTGAGAAATTACGTACAAATTTTTATTTTTCATTTATCACTACATAAAATACAACGCATAACACAACTAAAAATCCTTGACACTGCCGCGTGTTTCGCTGCCCATGATGGTCATAGATCTCGATCTACCTCAGGACCGTACTGTGTGAATCGGGCGTGGCGCTTTGGGGCGACGCTGGTATGAATAGATTTCCACATCACCCATGAGGTACTATATGTAGTTGATGCGTTTTTTTTTGTCATTGGTATCCCCTGTAAATAATTTCGAAAAAATTCATAATCATGGCCACAACATATGGCGTTGATCAGAAATACGCGTAAGCGATTACAAATGGCATTGTTCGCATGAATATAATGCGGTAACACTGCACTTTTTAAGCTGACAACGTAGTGTTGTCAACTAGCGTCCTCAAACACACACCGTGTTGCAACGTCATGTAGTTTACTTGCTAACCGTTCCATTTCGATAGAGTCCGCCATCGTACCAGTGCATTTCCTACAGAGTTGGTAATTCAGATCTGTACTATCGGTACCATGGGTCGCGACACCGAAATGGTAATATTTAAAAGTGAACAACGTGACGAATATAGTCACTGTAAACTCTATACACAAAATTGCTGCGTGGAATAAAGGTCGATTTACCTTATTAACCAGCCACGGTCAGTCCGGCAGAGTACTTTACAACCTGGGTTTTGTATGCAGCATTTCCAACGGGGTTGCGGCGCGGTTGGGAAATGCTGGATACAAAACCAGGGTACATAGTATAGTCACCGACGAGAGACTGTCAGCCCCTGTGTTATTCAGCGGGACCGGTAACCGGGCGCCACGGGCGCGAGGATAACGTACAACTTACAGTGATCTGAAATACCACATCGCTAAAAGTTCTACCACCGACGAGATACTCGTCAAGTAGAAGAAGAATGATATAGTGTAGAATCTTCACATTACCCATACTGTAATTGCCTTATAATACTGTCACCGACGAGATACTATCCCGTCTCTTTACCTAAATAGAACAAGACGATATATGACATTGTTCATGCCCGGGGCGAACCAGTTTGAATAATACATATGTTTTGATCTGAAGGTAAAATTGCAAAATGTTGTGAAAGACAATAGGTATAGGAATAGAATTTATTGAAAAATCAACATATTTATTAAATGTGAAGCTATTAGCTCGGTATTATCCTTTATTCATAAGACACTACAAGTTCTTACAAATAGAGGATAATACCGATTGCCCAGGTCTCACCACAAGGAGGTTGCTGCACAAGAGACCCGAAAGGGAGTCAGAACGAATGCAATATTCCTTCTGGCACCCTTTCTTACAACGACGAAATTATACAAAATTACGCAAGTATGTCGAGTAATTATCGCGGAGCAAAAGGTGTGAATCGGAGAAGAAGTCTCCGGTTCACGGGGGATCAAAGGCGAATCAGGCAGAAGGTTCTGATTCTTTCAAAGTGAGAAACAAGAGCGAACCAGAGCAGAAGGCTCTGGTTCGAAGGTGACGCGACGCATACAATGCTTGCAGCCCAACTCCGGCCAGAGCCGATACACGACGCGTCCTCACCAAGAGAGAAGGACACGAGAAGTGTTCAAACGGGGTACCATTTCTCTGCCAACTACCACCTGCCACCATAATATATTTCTAGGAATTCTTTATCCTTCAGTTTTGCTTTTAATATTGAAACCAACATCGTCTGAAATATCTGCTCGGTACAGAATGTAACAATTCATGATGATCAATATATGGTTCCGTGACGATTTGCCTTCTCACCGACGAGAATCTCCTCAGTAGCCTTCTGCACCGACGAGAACATGTCGATGGCCTTTTGTTTCTTCGTGTCCACGCTATGAATTACCGACTGTGCAAAAAAACCAGAGGTTTTCGTATGCCCTCTACAATTTAGAGTGGTGAGTTTAGGAATTACGTAGAATTTCAATTTTTTAATTTTTTTTCGATTTTTACCTCGTCTGTGCTACCACTAGCCACTAAGAAAGCTGTCAGCACAAACGAGATATAGGAATCCTATTCCTATATCCCATTTGTGCTGTCAGCCTATTTTAGCTGTCAGCAGCCCCGACGAGATCCTGCCTGGGGCTCCAAAACTGAGTTGGTAATACAGGAAATGACAAGAAAAAGAGGCCATGTGGCCTCAGCAAAGATGGCCGAAAAAATACATTTGGTGATAGGTCTATCCTTATATCTCGTCGGTGCTAAAGTGCTAATATGTTTAAATCCGCGATTTATCGGTAACATGGGGCGCGACACTGAAATGGTACGGAAGTTGTTAAAGCCCTCGAGGCCTAGACAGAAAAGCTCATAAGTTGCGATGTGTGTACTGATCTTAAATCTATATCTGTGGCAGTCTTTAACATCTTAATATTAAGGATCTAAAGTCTGTGGTATAATGTATGGATGCAAGAGTCCTACATAATCGACGCAACGGTGCAGCACCGACTCGGTACAGCTTCGCCAAAGGTACGCAAGATGGGCGAGCAATAGCGGCGCGAAGGGTGCCAACAGCAATCTGGAATTGAATGGGTGTAGAATCGGGGAACGGTTCGGCAACACGGCGAGCAAGCCGGCCGGCATTTCGTGTACCGCCGTCGAGTCGCGCGGACGTTCAATCGACGCTCCGTTCCGTGTGTGTTCGCGTCGCCGCTACAGTAGTAATATAGAGAACATACTCCGAAACGAGAGAATGGTCTTTGTGTACTGAAAGTCCGCCTTTCGCCGTAACCGTCGGTGTGCTAAGGTCTGCCTTAAAAAAAAAAAATCCGTTAGTGAAGCAAACGAGTTTGGGTGGTCGATCGGCTAACTGTGCCGTGGATCGTCGCGAGGATGCGTGTAGCGCTAAGGCTCCCCGAATGCAGGTATATCTCGGGATTTTCAGTGTAGTCCGGTGTTGTAGTGCAGTGTCCCAGCCAGGTAATCCCGGGCCCACGATCGGTTTAGAATGGCGCCGCGGTATTCGTCGGAGAAACACGGGAAATGGGAATCTCTTGGTGGTCCGGATCGTTGACGGTTACGATCATCTCCCGTTCTTGATCTGGTAGCGATCGCGAGAGCACCGGAATCGCGCCAGCACATCAAATCGCACGCGCAAGGGAAATCGGCGGTGTGTCTTTGGTTCAGTGTTATGTGTGAATGTGTTGGTTCCCCCGTGGAAGAATCATGCCGTTCGTGCTGCGGAAAGTGGAGCCGCGCTACCTGTGCCGCGGACACGTGCCAACAGGATCGGCCCCGCAGGGTTGGCCGGTCGGCGCTGAATTGGAGGCGGTGGCAAACGGCGCGCTCACCGTCTCCTTGAAACAGTTGGCATCCCTGCTCACCACCGCCGAGAACGTCTTCGCTGACCTGACCGCCGAGCTGACCGCGGTCGCCGATCGCAGCAGCCGGCTCCGACAGAGGATCGACAAGGTCGAGGAACGTCTTGCCGCGGTCGATCCCAAGAAAATTCCAGTCCGTGAGTACCAACCGTCTTTGTACCCTAGCGTCGAACAGAGCCGATCACCGGCAAGCCTGCCAACCAGCTTGCAAATCAACATTTGAATTTGAACTCGACGCTATTCAAATGGGAGAATCATTTAGAAGGACCAACAATATTAGCACGATCCTTATATTTCATTTTAATAGTCTATTCCAGCCAGTGCTACCAGCCAGGGTAGCAAATCAAAATTTTAATTTCAACTACACGCAATTTAAAAGAGAGCCTCATTTAGAAGGACCCACAATATTAGTACGATCCTTGTATTTGATTTTAATAGTCTATCCCAGCCATTGCTACCAGCCAGGGTAGCAAATCCAAATTTTAATTTCAACTACACGCAATTTAAAAGAGAGCCTCATTTAGAAGGACCAACAATATTAGTACGATCCTTGTATTTGATTTTAATAGTCTATCCCAGCCAGTGCTACCAGCCAGGGTAGCAAATCAAAATTTTAATTTCTACTACACGCAATTTAAAAGAGAACCTCATTTAGAAGGACCCACAATATTAGTACGATCCTTGTATTTCATTTTAATAGCCTATCCCAGCCATTGCTACCAGCCAGGGTAGCAAATCCAAATTTTAATTTCTACTACACGCAATTTAAAAGAGAGCCTCATTTAGAAGGACCAACAAAATTAGTACGACTCTTGTATTTGATTTTAGTATTGGCTTCTACCAGCCAGAGTGGTAAATAAAAATTTGGTTTTGTACACCGCGCAATTTGACATGGAAGACTGGTGGTGCAGATCGAATAATTTGATGCATTTTTAGTACAATCCAGTGGAAATATTCTCCTTCTACCATAAACTAATCCGACCAAATTCAATTTCAATTTGATCGTCGCGAAATTTAACTCGTTTAGACGTGCCACTAATTACTTGTATTGTTCAACACTTGTGCTCAGTCAAGAGGCTGAAAAAGGGGATTTCTGGGATTCTTTCCTCAAAAACTATGAGACTTTATTCAGTAAATGTTGAAAAGGTTTCCGTCAAAGAGAACCTTATAATATGGTTATCTAAAAGTAATTATCAATCGCATATTTACAGAAAGTCGAAGGTCCGCATCTTTTTGTACTAGGAGTGAACTTTGATAAAAAGTGATAGTAGCATAAGCCGTTAGTAAAACACATTCGGAAAGACCCAGACAAATATTTTGAATTCGTAAGTCAATAATGATAGTTTGTCAGTTTTCGTTAAGAGGTTAGTATACATGTGTAAGAGCTGGAAGCACTTGGTACAGTTCGAAGTTCGAACATCTGAACTTTTGCTGCATTACTACGTTGTGCAACTGACGCACCGCGGTGTATTTGCTCAATTCAGCTGGCCAGAAATGAATTTCGCCAAACTCGTTCTAGGTAGAAATATAACTTGCTACCCGACATTGTTGAGCAGACAGGATATGCAGAGTGCGATTCTTTTCGTGTTTACCCTTTTAAGCAGCGTACAAATAGCCGATTTATCATCTCCAATAGTGCCCCACGTATGTGTACTTGCAATAGCAAACACTCTAATTAAATAAAGAAGAGTTAGTCCTTAATCGTCAATCCTTAATTTTCGAGTAATAATAATTTTTCTCGGCGCTATGGTTCGATCAGTTTTCTACATTAAATAATATTCTTTTAATATTCTAAATAAAATTCTTTTCGTTCCAATAACTATTATTTAATAAAGTAGGAATTTTTAATCTCGATCGTACAATTTTCAAACTAATAAGGAAGGAAAGTTCACAGCGCACAGGTTCGATCTTTACAACTAAGTGGGGGAACGAAGATGGTGTTTCGTCCTAGGTGTACTATTATTTAATGTAGAAAACTGATCGAACCATAGCGCCGGGAAAAATTACTATTACTCTAATTAAATGATTCTTCTTTCCAAAAAATATTTGGAAGTAATTAATTGTAGATTATTCCGAAGCACGTAAATGCATTTAAAGAAAGATGGCTTATTCAATCTTGAAATCATGAAATAATAATGCTCCCATATATATTTTCAAGTTGTTAAGACAAACTTTTAATTACATAATCATAAAAATCTAGTTGTTCACTAGAATTTATTTTTCTTTAACGAGTTGTATCTTTGTTCTTAATTCTTTGTACTCGTACAACTCTGAGACAACATTAAAAATTGCCATACCATAATTCGGAACAATTTATGTGTTATTGAATTTGTTTGCATTTCGCAGAATATTAAACGTTTAATGTTAATATGAGTAAATGCGCGCGCCGCAATGTTAATTCTTCTTGTTTAGAAAGTGTTTCTGGGTTTGGAGTCGCGATAGCTTCATAGTAGATTTCCCATTGCTAGTTCATTGCTGATATAAAAGAAAATCACTCTTCAATAACTAAATAGAATTTGTATATCGATCGTAATATTGTTAATAACAATTGTCGAATGCTATCGGCGCTACGGTTCGATTATTAAACACAATAACAAAATTTTAACTAAGCAGTTTTGCTAATTTTCGACTAATCGACGTTTCGGTCATTGGTTTTGACCATTTTCAAGATTTAATTGAATTGCGTCTGTAAGAAAAACACAATAATTTATATATAATATAATACTCTATATAATATAATATAATACTCTTCAATAACATTACGGACGCTTTATTCAGCTGAATGCAATTTTTTCCAATCTCTTGTGAAATGTCTGCAACAGTGAAAAACTCAAGAGGTTTTTAACTTTTCTAGAAACTCAATAGTCGCAGAAAGTTTTTTAGAAAACTGATGGGACAGCATCTTCCCATTGAATGAAATTTATATTTCGAAGGTTATGGAAAAATATTAAAACAGTCAGGAAAGAACGTGATTTTCTTCGGACCTCCAGCTCTGTAAATCAGTGGCCAGCCACGTTACGAACTTATTAAGAATAAAAGTATGGTAGTGTGCGGCAAGACAAGCGGTCCTTTGTTAGCAATCTCTGGGAACCACAGACCCCTCGGGGAGTCACTGTAGCAGGTAAAAGTAACACTTTAGCAGGTAAAGAAATTCTTTTCGCGCTTGTTCGAAGGCGTGGATGTGAAGAACAATCGTCGAGGTTGTATCAGGTTAGAAAGAAACACTTCCTAGACAAGACATTTAATCAACAATAATTTAAGAGCAAACATATGAGACATGTACTGAACGAAATAAACATTCTTATAGAAACTAGACTGTATATGTATTCTAGACTGCAATTTTTAACGACTCATTTCGTATACAATTTATCGCAGCGTTTACAGTTCATGAAGTGGTAAACAATCTCCTATGAAAATTAATACGTTGATCACAATGAACTAACTCGTTACCATATTGTAGACTTAACGTCCATTTGTTTAAATTATACATGATGTACAGTCGTGTAAGGTAGTTTCAAAATAATTTTTAATGTTATTTCTTCACTTATAATAAGTCTTAATATAATATATATAATAATATAATATATTATATAATATATAATATATATAATAATATAATATATTATATAATATATAATATATATAATAATATAATATATTATATAATATATATAATTATATATAATGATATTATATAATATTATAAATAATAATATTAATATTATATAGTATATATTTATATATAATAATATAATATATATATAATAAGTCTTCACTAATAACTTACATATAATAAGAATACGCGACTAATTGAGTGACATCGAAATCACATCAAATTATAAAAATTAAATATTAAAATATTAATAAAAAATATTAATAATTAAAATTAAATATTAATTATAAAAATTGAAGACTTTAAAGGCTCAGCTTTATACCTGAAAATGATGTGCAATGAACCTGTAGCTTGCACTAAATAACATTCGCATTCTAAGTCCGGACATTTTATATGCAACAACCTGATGTTACTAACCGGAAAACTGTTTTCCGTGTTTTCCTTTCGTTTTTATTGCACGTGTTAGATACCATTTCCTTGTGGTAGTTGCAAAAAGTCCACTAAAGCGGCTTTACCTTTACATTTTAAGTCTGTTCGCTGGAAGCGTTTAACGTTCCTTCCGAGGCGACGGTACACAGTGGTTGCGTGTGTTAGGAAACTGGTATTTGCACTGGAGATTCTTGGAATCTCGCGAAACCGCCTGTGAAATCGATCTCACGATTGGACTGTCGTCGCTGTTCATTCAGTCTCGAGGGGCGTCGGACGTATAGCAACGAAAAGCCTTTTCAGAGGATGCACCGGATGCACCGAAACGAGAGCGATAAATGCATGATCGATCAAGCGGTCTCTCTAATTATGCCCACGCCAGTGTAACGTACTCGGAAATCGTGTAGACACAAAAAGATCTAGCGGCAAGTTTTGAGCCATCCTCGGGAAGATTGTTGAAGATCATACAGGATGTCCCAAAAATGTACTTCCCTGAAAGAGCTAATTCCCGAGGTAATTTCAAGTAACTTTTTCCTTTCCGAAAATATTCTCCGCGGTTTTGTCTACGAGTTATTCACGAAAAATGCGAGCCAATCAGAGCGCGGCTACAGCGGGCGGACTCTGGCTCGGAATTCGTGCGCTGTAGTCGCGCTCTGATTGGTCCGTGTTTTTCGTCAATAACCTCTGAACAAAGCCACGGAGAAATTTTCGCAAACGAAGAAGTTACTTCAAACGGAATTGTCTCTTTCAAGGAAGTACAAGTAACACGAGTGTTATTAAAACAGGCGATTGGATTTTTTTTTTTAGATTAACATAATATGAAGAAATTGTTCACGCGCATTCCCACGTGTCTCAATTAGTCTGTAAGAACAATAATCTTCTGTTTCTCCATCAAAACAACAATAATCTTCTGTTTCCATCAAAATTCATTCTCTCTCTTCTCTGGTTCTTCCGCTCTCACATCAACACAAGTTCTTTTAAAACGACGATTAGAAATTATTAATAGAATTTATTAATTATTAATAGATTATATCAGAGAAAATTATTAATAGAAATTATTAGTCATTAATAGATTATATAATAGATTATATTAGATAAAATTATTAATAGAAATTATTAATTAGAATTCATATTAATAATAACAACGCTTTGATACGTACTCGAATAATTATAGTAGTGTTTCTATCGACGGTGTGTACAAAATGGTGAAATTCAGGGTATAGTGAATTTTTGGGCAATCGAGATCCTGTGGCGGGCAATGGTAGCTGCAGTGCTTATAGTGGTGTCGACGGCACGGGGGGCGAAGGGTGTATCCGTGGAGACCCACATTACGGGGAAAACGGCCCGGGGTTACCTGGCGCGTACCGTGGGAAACGGTTCTCTCGATGCTGAAAGCGAGTTTCACCTGAGGACGAAGGATTAGCTGCCGGTGATGCTGGACTGTTTAAAAGACGCCCTTGTTCCGATCCCGCTCGACTCCGGGATGAGAGGAACGCACTTCCGTCAGATAAAAATGCATCTTCTTCTTGGCGTCCATGACGCTTCTATCCCACCGCGACACTTGACGAAACAGATGATTAGTAATGCAAATTTTAGACGGGTGACTCTTATGCAAAATAAAGATTGTCAGTATCAACATTGCAAGAAACAGGAGCCAAATAAAAGTCCTGCTTTCTTGACCGCCGAATAGAATTTCTATGAAGGTCATTCATTTATTAAAAATGGAAACATATATTTTCTATTACACCACACTGAGAATAAAAAAGTAGTTACTTCAATAACACGCGTGTTATTGTAATTTTTTTACTTCGATGAATATCAATGTATTCTTTTCAATAGTATGAAATTTAGAAGCAAATCGTGATGTATTTGAATTGTCTATCATGAAATGATTGAAAATAGTATTTGATTCAATACCGTATATTATTATTCGTAATATTTCTTTTTTGGTAATTGTGCATAAAAGGTTCCACCTCAACGATTTTGATAAAATTTAAATATGTTGTCAGGGTGAAGATTCTGAACAACTTTTTCCTATACATGTAACCGTCGCTCAGCCCTGGTTTTTGAGATATTTGCGAAAAACTATCGTTCGATTATTGGCGATAGTTTTTGATTTTGATAAAATTTAAATATGTTGTCAGGGTGAAGATTCTGAACAACTTTTTCCTATACATGTAACCGTCGCTCAGCCCTGGTTTTTGAGATATTTGCGAAGAACTATCGCCAATAATCGAACGATAGTTTTTCGCAAATATCTCAAAAACCAAGGCTGAGCGACGCTAACATGTGTAGGAAAAAGTTGTTCAGAATGATGAGTTTGACAACATATTTCAATTTTATCAAAATCGGTGAGGTGGGACCTTTTATGCACAATTACCATTTCTTTTTTTCCTTCAATCAGATATGTTGTTAAAAAAATTTGAGAAATGTATTGATTTATACTGGAATTGGTTCGAGGCCATATTCTACTTTTTTGAAAACATTGATGGTCAAGCTATTGGCTTATATGATTGGCGGACATGAGTTTTACTATTGAAATGCAATAGTATTAAATATTAAAATAAGTTCATATGATATTGGCACCATTCAATAGTACATCTTATCGAATCAACATATATTTTTTTTTGTTTCGACAGGATTTTTCTCTCAGTGCATTTAATGCATATTCTTTAGAAGTGAAAAAAAATAATTTTTTCAAGAGCTATTATAGGTCCAATGTGACGATCAGTTACATAATTTTAATTTCAATGTTTACGTCGAGATAGGATCGTTATTTTGCTGTAATGTATTTAAATGTGATAACACGATTTATGGTAATACACGAAGTATGTATACGATATAATAAAACACAAGACTCGTTGACCAGATAAGAAAGTTAAAAGATACCGACAGGTGCAAGCAAACACGACAGATAAGTTAACTGGTGTTTCCCGGTTAACAAGACAATTTGTTGTACTACAGTATTCGATTGATAGAGTCGCTGACTAATTAGTTGTTACAGGATATTCGTTTTCTGCGAGGAACTGCGTTCTTGGTCAGATCTTTCGCTTTCGTGTTCGTTGCGAACCTCTGAGAACAATAAAACCCGCGCGATCGGTTTTTGCAAACAATTGTGCAATTTCGCGAGAGCAACGATCCCCCACGGTCGTAATTCGGTTTTACCAGCCGAAATTGCTGCAGGGAACGTTTAATGAGGCGAGTCGTGTTCCGTGGACGGATTTGTCTAGAATTTCAGAGTTTCAGTCCTTTATTGGAATTTTATACGTGGCTAGTAAACTGACCTTATTGTATTCTGCAAACGTGTACGAAACAAAAAGTTGTCGTAACTATCATTGCTGCATACATAATATGAATGTTTTATTGAAATTCTTTTTTATCACACGAAGTTTTCGCAATGCAATTACTGATTTGATCGTTACTTTAACACACTTGGACACCCATGTCCTGGTGATTAATTTCAACAAAAATTTTTGAAACTGGAAGTGACTAGAAATTTTCTGTTCCATTTACTAGAATAAAGGACAAATAAATGCTAATCTTTGCAGAAATAAAGAAAACAGTATTTCAAGGGATTAATTTCGCAGTGTATTCAAAACACATACCCAACTCCGAATCGATTGGAAGGACAGACAGTCATCTTCGCAAATGGTCGGTTATCGGCGCCAAGGGCTCGCATAGACGAGAACGGAGGTCTAATAGGAGGAGGTCGAGGAATGCTATAGAAGTAATAAACCTCCGACTCTGACCTTGAAGACATTCTTGCGCCTGACTGTACATACCTGTCCAGTCAGCTGTCTGTTCCAGACGATCTTCCAAAGAGACCTACAGGACTCGTCTCGACTCGACTCGAACGATCCCTCGGGGTTAGGGCCCCCGATAGGAGGAAGAAGCCTCAGCTGTTTGCCGATGGAAGCCGTAGGATTCTTTCTACGTCGCCTACCTCGACCTGCAGGCTGCTTCGTGGCGCAACAGCGAGCAGAAACGCCGTCGGCTGTTACTGGATACAGTCGTGTACTCTGGGGAAGGCTCCTAATACGCATCTTATCAATTTCCTTGGAATTAACACTCCCAGAATCGTCGACATCGATCATTTCCGACCCAGAATCCATCTTGGTCTCGAAGATTCTAGCTTCTTCTTTGAATCGGCATCTGAGGAGTCACTGTACGACTTTTCTTAACCTTAGATACTTAAACTATCAGCAGCAGCGCGAGTTTTCCAGTTAGTGTTCAAGTTGAAAATACAGTATGTAATCCCATTTAATTCGTAGCCCTGACAATGTTGTAGATTGAGTCCATTTTGACTCAGAAAAATAGAAATCTTTCATTCAGTGCTCGGTTACTTGTAAATAATTTTAATTGACAGCTGTTCCGTCAGGATATATAAAAAGACTGACCTGTCTAGGAAAAATACCTTGAAAAATAGGTTTCAAATGGTTCAAAATAGGTTTCAAAGGGTTCAAAATAGGTTTCAAAGGGTTCAATATAGGTTTCAAAAGTTCAAAATAGGTTTCAAATGGTTCAAAATAGGTTTCAAAGGGTTCAAAATAGGTTTCAAAGGTTTCAAAATAGGTTTCAAAGGGTTCAAAATAGGTTTCAAAGGGTTCAAAATAGATTCCAAAGGGTTGAAAATAGGTTCCAAAGGGTTCAAAATAGGTTTCAAAGGGTTCTAAATAGGTTTCAAAGGTTCAAAATAGGGTTCAAAGGGTTCAAAATAGGTTTCAAAGGGTTTTAAATAGGTTTCAGAGGTTCAAAATAGGTTTCAAAGGTTTCAAAATAGATTTCAAAGGTATCAAAATAGATTTCAAAGGTTTCAAAATAGATTTCAAAGGGTTCAAAATAGGTTTCATCCGAGAGTTAAGGGTTCAGATTGGCTTAGACTGGGCATAGACTGCTTTGACATTATACCTCTGAATGTTCGTGTGTCTTGGCAGCACGGAAACCATAGCTGACACCATAGTGAAAAACGGATGGGGTTCTCGCAGACGTTGACGTAGGAAGAAATGGAACGCCACGGTTGGACGAAACGGAAATAGAAAGTTCCTGGGAAACTGGTGTAGTAACAGATAGCGAATGTGACTCCTGAGAATGTTGAAGTTGTCTAGTAGGCTTCATTCAACGCTCCGCGTCGGAGAACCGTGTACCTTTAACCCCCCAGCTGTACGTGCATAGATCTATGCATACGCAGCAGAGAGATCTCGAGCGTTTTCACACTTGACTGATTACGAAAGGAAGACACAACGATCCTCTTTCGAAGATTTCATAGCTTCCCGCGATCTTCAGTGGAGCAAGTCTTCGGACTCGAGAACGAGTTACAGGCCAATAAAAATTGTTATTTTTATACCTTTCACTTGTCAGCAATAAAACTGCGAGACGTCTCTCTTTCTACACGCAACCTTCTAACGAGAGGTTCGTAAGAAATCGTAACTTTTGAGTACATCAAGATCTTATACACTTTTACACGAAGTTATGTTGGAGACTAGTAGCTAAATCGTCTCTGTTGTCCTCAGTCCTCAGCAACGTCGGACCATTTCGCTTATTTCCACATTTTCTATTACGTATAAATAGAGGATTTGATGAGTATCATGAGTAGAAAGATCAGAAGAATTATAGAATACGTGTAATTTTCAATTTGTTAGAGTCATTGAAGCAAGAAAGACCTTTTAAGTTGGTTCCTAGGCCTTGCGATGGAGAAAATTTTTATTTTGCATAAAAATCGACAGCCTAGTTATACCCCTAACTTTTCTATTCACCCTTAACTATGAGCTCAAAGCTGATTCTCCAGAATTTCTGCCAAGTTAACTTAGACCGGGAAGAGATGCTTCAAAAGGCGAAAGTCCTTTTGTTTATAAAAGCTAACAGCTCCGTCGACGGAAACTGTCGAGTCAGACTCGGCAAGGTCCCACAAAGGGTAAAAAGGGTTGGATTAGAATGATCGACGGAATAAAGTGATCCTTCCAAGGGCGGAGCACCTCGGTCTGCCAAGAGGCTGGCTCGGCTGCTCGATTCGGCAGTTTGAAAAGTCAGCTGGCCGACGAGTTGGCCTCTCGAACAATGTGCGTTCTGAGAACAATTGAACGAGGCGTGCGCGGTGAGCGACGTTCCAAGCGACGAGTATAACTTTAAATGATTCCTCTCGCTGCGCTCGAAGACCGCGTCTTTTTGCGTCATCGCGGACTCAAGAGGGAGAAAATCAGCGAAGGCTGTTGGCGACTTGGCGCGAACGCTCGCGATCATGATCACCGGCGAAAGTGGGAGAGGAAGCGTGCTGCCATTTGCGTGTCTCCGGATGGAGTTTCTTTCTCGTGGCTGGAATCGAGAACATTTTATTTCCGTACCTCTACGGCGTCGGATTAGAACCGATATAATACAGGGTGTCCCTTTAGCGAATGTTTCCTTTATATATTCTATTCTATACTACAGTAAGGAATTAACCTAATTGTTTTGTCCTCTGTCGCTCTCTCATGTTTTACATTTTATTCTATATTTTATAAAACTTACTTTAACTTTATATATTCTAACTCTATTTGCCTTAGTTCGTCCACTCGTACTGTGCTAGCGGGTTTTGGCCCTGAATTTCCTCTTTTTCTTTATTTCTTTTTTTCGCTTATTTGGGTTATTAACCCCCACTTTTTTTATTGTAGGATTACTCTATTTTGGGTACCCTCTGGAAAGAGTACCCACACGGGGGGTCGGAAATAAAAATTAAAAATTTCCTTTCCCCCCCCCCCGCCCCTTCATAAAATGTTTTAGCTTATGAAAAGGACAAGGCATTTTTTTAAACAATATATGCCTGCATAAAGAAATTTATCAAATCAATTTCCATGTAAGCAATTTCACCATTTCAATAACTGTAAAATGACAAATATAAAACCGGTCATTTGACCGGTAGTGGTGGGTTTAGCATTAAACGGAATGAAAGCTGAGGTTATATGAAATATTGTAATTTTTCCATTGCGGAAATATTCTACGCTGCTTTGTGGAGGAGTTACCAACAAAAAACACGGACCAATCAGAGCGCGGCTACAGGGGTCGGATTCCGGCTGGTTCAGTGCCAACGCTCTGATTGGTCCACGTTTTTCGTGAATAACTCTTGAACGAGGTCGCGGAAAACATTTTCGTAAAGGGAAAAGTTACTTGAAATCACCTGAGGAAGCATCACTCTCAAGGAAATACATTTTTAAAACACCCTGTATAACAGTTCGAAAGAGTTATTTTTAGAACCTTTCCCCGATCAAAATGGGCCCTTAAAACGGTGCTGCGTCTGCGTCCAGTGTGGCGCGACTTGGTCTACGATCGTACGGAGCTCCATTAAAGCTGGAATTGTCAGGTGGGTGGCTTTCCTCGGGAGAAATCGGTTCATTGTGCGGGATCGACGTTGTTTTACGATCGAGCCACGCTATAAGTTAGGCTCGCGCGCAAATGCGACCCCGCGCTAGCCTGACGGGGAACATGTTGCGAGGAGTAGAGTAAAGGGTTCCGAAGAGTTCGTTACCGAGCGGGTTCAGGCGGGGAAGAAACTCGTCGACCTTATCGAGGCATCCTCGATTACCATTACTTGCACGCCGGGACATAATATCTCGTTTTATCGGGCATCGGTGGCTCCACGTGGCCTTGCTCGCGTTACACCCTACTCTATGTACCTTTCTCGCGAACTTTCACGACGTTGCGATCCAATTAGATACACTCGCCAGATCGATTTATCTCGCGAATTTTCCACCGCGAGGTCCGTCTTTACCCGTTATTGAGACCTACAATGAGGATGGTTAAACTATAGTACATGATTCAGTGTGAGACTGTTGGCCGTGGATCGAACAAATATTAGAATTTTGTTGAAAGATTGTGAAAATTCATATGGAAATGTTTTGCTAGTTACAACACAATCTTATTAAATTTTCAATTTTTAAGCATTAAATTAAATTTTCAAGCATTCAATTACGTGAATAATAAAGTTGCATGAACTGCTTGTCCCCCGAGGGTACGTTTAAATGAAGTTCTACTGTGTACGCATTACGCATACTCTCGCGCGCGCGTTCAAAAGTGTTACCTGTACGCCTTACATAATTACAAGAAGCACGTCTAAAGACTTGTAAAAATTATATTCTATTTTAAAAAGTTTATCATTTCATAACCAAAGGCAGAATATTGAAAAATGTTTTTAGATGATACACGAGTTCAAATATTGCTGATTTTTTAGTTACAATTCGTGCTCGTTTTAATTTTGTGGAATGCAGTGTACAACGTCGTTAAGAAATTATTTAAAACTACTGCATATATATCTTCCGTGGCAGTAAGTGTACAATATTTTCAACAACTGTGTGCACATTTACTACGACATAGGATAAAACACAATAAAAAAACTGAAAATATCAACTGGAGATCCTAGAAAAAAAGACATATAAATATTTTATATAAAGAACGATAACGTTAGTGAAAATATCATTGAAAAATTTTGCTCGGTTTAGCTGACCAACCTTGCCTCTAGGACTTAACGAGTCTGGAAAGTCGCCCAAGTCGACGAATGTGGTAGTCCCCGTACATGTCGCGCTGTTGCCGGTCGCTTTTGTTCTCGTACACAAGGGTTCCAAGTTAGGCGAATACCCGTATTCAGTATAGTATGAAAATATTTGAACCTACCCAAGTCTCTAACTTTTATAGTATATACTTCTAATTCTTGTTGTTGTTAGATAAAAACGTTTCCTTGAGCTATGTGCATTTTGAAAATTGACAAATATTTTTTAATTTGAAATATTATGCATTTATAACAAAACTTAATAGGTGCAATTTAAAACAGTGAAAATATTAAAAGACTTTTAGAATATTAATGTATCATATTCGCTTCATTCAAATTGTAATAATTACTTTAATTCTAATAATTTTATTTTAAATCCAAATCTTTTATCCAGCAAAACGTAAACCCATCGTAATGAATAAATTGATGTAAAATTATATAGAATGTATTTTGATTGTAAATAATCAACAATTCGTATATGTAATACTTCACCTACTCAGTTTTGTTATAAACTCACTAAATTCGCAGTCTATTGATCAGTGTAGATCTTTCCGAGTTCTGTCAAAGTCCCTCGTTAGAAGGGCGTGGGCCGGGAACGCACTTGCTAGCGCAATTCAAACGTTCAAGAAGAGCATGTACTCGTGATCATCGAACGCAACGATGCTCGGTGATGGAGAGGTTGAAAAAAACCTCTTACGTTTAATTGGCGATCTGCGTAATGAGCTTCAATGGATTTATGCCACTCTCACGGACATGTACTTCCCTCTGCGCCACCCTTCGTCGCAAGAGGAGTTCGAGGGCTTCACTGTTCATTTGGGACGGCAAACAGTCCGCTCTTTTAGTGCTTACGAACGGGAAGATTCAGATTTATTCAACCATCAGAATTCGCTGCGATAACAAGACGGGGGACGTTGCATCTTACGTTTCTAATAAACTTGCAGTTTAGCTTCACAAGCGCTTGGAATGTGTCTTCAAAATAGCGCACGCTAACGAATCAAATATTGTGCGCTATTTTACTTTTTATGCAATTAGCTGCAGCTATTGAAACGTTTAATAATTATTTCCGCCCAATGACTACACTGCAGATGTTTATGCAAAATAAAAGTAGTGCACGTTGAACAATCAAATTTTGTGGACCACTGAATATTTTACTTTTAATGCAATAAACTGCAGCTATTGAAACGTTCAAAAATTATTTAAGCCCCATGGCTACACTGCAGATGTTTATGCAAAATAAAAGTAGTGCACGTTGAACAATCAAATTTTGTGGACCACTGAATATTTTACTTTTAATGCAATAAGCTGCAACTATGAAAACGTTCAAAAATTATTTAAGCCCCATGACTACACTGCACATGTTTATGCAAAATAAAAGTAGTGCACGTTGAACAATCAAATTTTGTGGACTACTGAATATTTTACTTTTAATGCAATAAGCTGCAGCTATTGAAACGTTCAAAAATTATTTAAGCCCATGACTACACTGCAGATGTTTATGCAAAATAAAAGTAGTGCACGTTGAACAATCAAATTTTGTGGACTACTGAATATTTTACTTTTAATGCAATAAGCTGCAACTATTGAAACGTTCAAAAATTATTTAAGCCCATGACTACACTGCAGATGTTTATGCAAAATAAAAGTAGTGCACGTTGAACAATCAAATTTTGTGGACTACTGAATATTTTACTTTGAATATAATAAACTGCAACTATTAAAATGTTCAAAAATTATTTAAGCCTGACGAACAGGATCTTTTTATGTAAAATAAAAATTGTCTGCAAAATAATAACTTTATTAGCTGTAACCAACAGTACTTAATTAGTTTTTTTAGAAATATGTTAGGTAACAAAACGAAAAATTTTCCATTCAATTATAAGTTTACCTTGATCGTTTCCTTTTCGCGTACAATGAACAGTTTCTTTGAGAATTCACTTATGCTAGATTGTGACGTTCCGCTACGAATTATCTTCGTCAAGACGAGTCAGTGGATTGTAAATAGAAATCTTTGAAGGAAACGGGGTCGTTACACGGTCGGGATAATCGAGCGATAACCCAACGTCTACGGTGTGCGCGTTCTTCTGTGAATAACGCACTGGTTGACAGAGAGATATGTAGCGCATAATTTTTGCGTATATCCTTGTTATCAGAACTGAATTCAAACAGGTTCAAAATAAGTGCCATGGGAACCGTACTACTACGGGTTTATTAATAACCAATTTGTTTAAAATAAATATTCTTTCAATTCATTAATAGATATTTACAGAATAAATTAGTACAGTTTCTGAAGGAAAGTCATATAAATTAAATAATTGAATAAATTTAATAATAAAAAATATTAATTATATTACATTAATTCCTTTAATAACTATTATAAAAATTATTCCAATATTAATTTTTATTTATTTTATTAAAATAAATTTTTACATTATAAATATATTAATAATTATAACACTACCTCCTATTATTTTAAGATTTAATTCCTCATCTTACCCAATATTACTAAATTACTCTTCAATATATATTATACCTCTAATAATTATTTTTAGATCTTTTAATATAACATTAATAACAACTTATATATATATGTGTATATATATATATATCAACTACAACATATGTAATATTAATATTAAATTCAAAATCTGTATACTATAAAAATTCTTTAAATTTAAATCTTTCTAAGAATAATTTATTTTTCAATCTATTAATATTCTTATACGTTAATAAATTGTTAATAAATCTCTTTTAAACTTCCTAAGGACTAGTTCCAATTCTAGTCTACTTTAAAATAAAAGTCGCATTATAATTACCATTTCCTAAAGTATTATTTGAATATTCGTGTATATATGAATTTTCCATTCCTGCATTTTTCTTCTTTTTGCAACAAAGGAATTTGCAAAAGGTCGAGAATAACAGATTTCTATTTTTACATAATCTATTTATATATTTTCACGGAATTTAATGAATTGAGCGAAATTTTTTAGCAAACGCGTCTCGAATAACATTAATCAAACATTTCGATGAAGCATAATTTTGTGTGCTAAAACAATGGTAGAACTTGCCTGATTTCTCAGCCGTTCAAAGGTATGTAACCCGCTAATTGCGAAATCGGCCCACCGGGAGAGATGTTTGCCGTTTCTTGCTCTCCACGTAGGAGCGAGAGGGTTGAAGGTCGCGAGATCGTTCTATAGAAGAGTACAGGTGAGCAATGCCGCTTAATAACAGGCTCGGGAGACGAGAGCAGGTGTGCGAGTTTACTGTGATTAATTGTATAACCAATGATGGGGTTCCTTCCTTTAGCGGCATGTGCTTCGTGATCCGTTTCTCAACCGATTAACATTTTTGCCAGCGATGCTTGGGAAAAATATCACACGCGCGAAACTGCTTAATTACTCTGTCGAGTCATTTGCATCATTTTTCCGTAATCGGAACTGCAATTGCATCACGGCACAGTGGTGTTATCAACGCATTGTTTGCACCACTTTGCACATAATAATTCACACTGACTTCAAGCACAGTAGAAGACTGAGAACAGATTTTTAATTTAAATAAAGTTACCGGCACTTGCACATGGAACGAAAAAATTGTTTACGCGAGATTTTCGATAAAAATGTTTGACCTTGAAACCAGTGTCGCCAGATTAGGGGATGTGATTTATTATTTTAATAGTAAATATGTAGATTATTTTTGTGGAAAATACCAGTAAGAGCACAGGTTATTACTTAATACTATAACAAAATCGTTCATAAATTTTTATGATCGTAAAAGAACGTGCAGATGATTGATTATGTTCAAATATTAATAACTATACCAATTTAGCTGATAACCAAATGAAATCTGTGCGAACTTGCTCTGTATACTTACTCGAAAAGCTTCTGCAATGCAAGAATTTACTCAAAATTTCTGCCTTTCTCCTATAAATTATGATGTATTTGGTATGTATCCAGATCGAAGTTTCGATCCTGTAGGATCAATGGTTCAGGAGTTATGCTTGCTTAAAGTTGTACACTTTTCAATGTTTTTGACAGGTAAGGCGAAAAACACTGCAGATGGCTCAACTTTAAACAAGCATAACTCCTGAATCGTTGATCACACAGGATCGAAACTTGGATCTGCAGCCGCCCCGACTACAAATCTACTTGATTATATACCAAATACATCATAATTTCTAGGAGAAGGGCACAAATTTTGAGTCCGGTAAAGTAAAGTTCACCCCAATTTTCTTCCAAACACTTGACAATCTCTAATCTATTATATATATATATATATATATATATATATATATATAAAAATATATAAGTATAAATATAAATATATAATATAAATAAATATAAATATATAAATGCAGTCCTGACTCATTCACTCATTCACCGATCAACACCCATGCTAAACCCTTGGACCTAGAAAGCTGAAATTTTGCACAGAGCTTTCCTTTATGATCTAAGGGATAAGAAAGGATATTTCGAAATTCAACCCACAAGGGGGTGAAAAGGGGTTGCAACGTTTGTATGAGGAATATTTTGTTCGTGGTCGGACTTACTTCATACTTGGTCTTAATGCTCTTTGATATAATTAATCAAACACCTATCTCGGCATTTTGAAATATTCAACATCTAAGGGGGTGAAAAAGGGTTGCAACTATTAAATGAGAAATATTTCGTTGGTGGTCGGATTTAATTCATACTTGGTCTTAATGCTCTTTGATATAATTAATCAAACATCTATTTCGGCGTTTCAAAAAATTCAACCCCCGAGGGGGTGAAAAGGGGTTGCAATGTTTGTATGAGGAATATTTTGTTCGTGGTCGGATTTACTTCATATTTGGTCTTAATGCTCTTTGATATAATTAATCAAACACCTATTTCGGCATTTTGAAAAATTCAACCCCTAAGGGGGTGAAAAAGGGTAGCAACGTTTGTATGAGGAATATTTTGTTCGTGGTCGGACTTACTTCATACTTGGTCTTAATGCTCTTTGATATAATTAATGAAACATCTATTTCGGCATTTTAAAAAATTGATCCCCTAAGGGGGTGAAAAGGGGTTTTGAAATCTAAGATGGCGGCATGACATAAAATTAAAATTCTATAGGGGTGAATGGGGGGTTAAAAGGTTTTATGGAGAAACAATATCAATTTCCGAGGGCATTAAACGGTTTTCTGTGCGAGCGAAGTCGCGGGAAAATAACCTCTAATGAATGAATGCTGTTTCAGAGACTATTTAAAGACGCACACACACAAAGCGTGCTATAAAAACTCTTGACTTTCGATGAAGTTGTGTACAAATAAAAATACCACACTGAAGCCTTATTCTCCAGACCTTTAGCTACGTCGGACAAGAAGAATTTTACTATTTTCAATGTTACTTTTTCCGATTTTCCGGTACAAACACCCCACCGTGCGCCAGCTATTTTGCATCACGGTGTATATGTGTCATTAGGTCCGAAAGGGTTGAAGGCGTGTAGAGAATAATTTCCGAGAATTTTTCGCGGAAGAGAGGCAGCTAATTTACGTCACCCCGACTGGGTTCGACGGTATCCCTCAGCACCCCACGAGTTCCAGCTTTAACGCGGAAAGGAAAAGTTCCATTCGGCGCACGTGGCCACGATCTCGAGCAGGTTAAAATTAAACGAGTGGCGTATCCCCCTGGGTTCTTGAGCCCTTTCTCCCTTTCTTCCTGTCGCCGGAACTCGGGAGGCTCTCCCTTCCACACAGCTGCCAGCCGGAAGTGGGCTGTGAGCATCTGTGGAGGAAAAAAAAAAAATAAAAGGAACGAGCGCGTCACGAGTGAATGAAGTAGACACTTCGAAGGGGTGAGAGTTAACAAACCGTTGCGCGCCGAACGTGGCCCACTTTCATTCTCGTTTCTGTCGTTATTATATTTCTCGGCGGGGCTCTCCTTTTCGTTGCCACTGTAAGATTTATGGGGGACGAGTCCCCCGTACCCGGGAAATCGATGGAAACGTGCATTCCGATGAGGAACGCCGGATGTTGCACGCAGCGCGGCCTGGAAGTTGTTGTTCGTCGACATCCGCGGGAAATCGTTTCCTGAAAGAGAAATTGACGACGTGAAGGTTAACTGAATTATTTTGTCGATGCCAAGCACTTATTACTTTCTTCTTTGCTGCAATGATTAGAACTTGTCTTCGATAGCTTCGTAGAAAAAAAGGGAATTTATCTGATTGGCAAGATGGTAATTTCAGTATTTTAAGATGAAATAAAAAACCGAATTTCTTTACTCAAACGATGAACTTTAATCAATATGATATTTTCTTGTTCGTTCTCTTTGGCAAAATATCATCTTATTCATTAAAGTTGATTGCTTGATTTAAAAAATTCGGCTCCATTTCACCTTAAAACACCGAAATTACTTTATTGCACGCTCACGCTTACTTTAACCCTTAGGGACTTAGAGCTGAATTAGAGCTCCCAGTAACAACAAGACGTGTGCAACAACTTTGAAATTCTTCTCGACAAAAATACAACGTAAACCAGGCCTTAAAGAAGTACATAAACCGGCCCGCATTGATTACGCACGGGCACAAAACACAGTGACTTTATAGAAATTTCGACCACTGTAAAGGTGGAATAGGAGCTGGCCATCACTGGACGTGATCACCATTTGAATACAGTTCGGATGAACGGTACACAAGCAGTCAGATCGCATAATGGGAGCTACGAGTTGAGCGAATTTGGAACTCCGAAGACGCTGGGATAAATGGAGTCCCAGTGTATATACGTATTGGCTCTCGTGTACTGAAAGGGTGAACAGTGTGACTCACCCCTGAAATATAATCATGTAAGAGACGTGGTCGGGGACACCCTGTACATTGTCGCGCGTTCTTTCGTGCCCGTGGAACAGTGGGAGAAGAGGCTGCAGGTGAGCGAGTTTGTGCGGGCCCGAACGATCCACGGGACGCGTCGTGGTGGATGTAAATGTACGTGCACGTCGTACACGTGCGCTCGCGTATAGATGCATACATAGGTTTGTACACGGGTCGAGTTATCAGTCGTTTCCCTCGAGCAACGGGCCAAGAGCACCTGCTGCCCGGTACACGTCGAGAATAGAGTCAACGTACGGTGCTCGACCACGCGAAACCACTTTCAACGTTGCATTCCTGACACGGTGTGCCGGCCTGCAACACACGTGCTCTTTTTTTTCCCCGTTAAGTCCAGCCGTGTCACGGTTCCTTTGACATTTTCCACTCTTGCGCGGTTCGTTTAGCTCGTTAACCCTGCGGAGGTCGCGGTCCGAATATTTCTTCTCGTCAGGAAATCTCCGTGCTAGATGGAGCTCGAACTATGTGTATACTCTGTTCAAACAGTTCGTGGAATTATTGTTTCACTGCCGGTCAGTTCGGAAGGTTAATAGCTACTCTATTCAAACAGTTCGGGGAATGATTGTTTATAGGCTTATCAATAAGCAGACCAAGTTTCATGTGCCTGAGAGAAGCCCTTCACTTGCGGCCAACGCCTTTGGTACTCATGTCCATCTTTCGATCGTCGTACGACTTGGAAAATGTCTCGTGATCTTTTTAAAGAAGTTAGTTAATCTTTGTAAAGAAGAAGAAGAAATCTTTTTTTAAAGATCTTTTTTTCGTGTTGCAAAATGTGTAGAATATATGTTTATAAAGTCTGTACTATAATACTGTAAAAGTATCATCTCTTATGCAATTATTTTGGAGGATCGCATGAGGGATAACAGTAGATTTATTTGTGCCAGTAAATCATCAAGATACTGATTCGATAAAAAAAAATGTATAATGGCATTTCTCGCTGTATTCAATTTAAGTAATGTTTTTCCTGGAAGAGAGGCAACAATTTAATATCTCCTGAAAGTGATGCAATAATTTAAATATATAATGGCATTTTTTGGTGTATTATATTTAAATGTTCTTCGAAGAAGAGATACAATTTAAAGTCTTTGCTGAGGTACTCTTCGAGAAAAAACGATTACTTTAGTAGAAAATTTATAATTGTTGGGTTAGGTTAGGTTAGGTTAGAGATACAATTTAAAGTCTTTACTGAGGTACTCTTCGAGAAAAAACGATTACTTTTGTAGAAAATTTATGATTGTTGGGTTAGGTTAGGTTAGGTTAGGTTAGGTTAGGTTAGGTTAGGTTAGGTTAGAGATACAATTTAAAGTCTTTACTGAGGTACTCTTCGAGAAAAAACGATTACTTTAGTAGAAAATTTATGATTGTTGGGTTAGGTTAGGTTAGGTTAGGTTAGAGATACAATTAAAAGTCTATACTGAGGTACTCTTCGAGAAGAAACGATTACTTTAGTAGAAAATTTATAATTGTTGGGTTAGGTTAGGTTAGGTTAGGTTAGGTTAGAGATACAATTTAAAGTCTTTACTGAGGTACTCTTCGAGAAGAAACGATTACTTTAGTAGAAAATTTATGATTGTTGGGTTAGGTTAGGTTAGGTTAGGTTAGAGATACAATTTAAAGTCTTTACTGAGGTACTCTTCGAGAAAAAACGATTACTTTAGTAGAAAATTTATAATTGTTGGGTTGGGTTAGGTTAGGTTAGGTTAGGTTAACAGCTATCAATGACCTACTTCAATGATACTTTGGCTTTAATATTTCGTACTCTAGATACCAGTACCTGACGATTGCACCTTTTTGCAGTCCAGATCCGCAATATTCGCGCATGATTGCGCAGAACTTGTGTAGGCAGTGCAGCTTATCATTAGCTTATCTTAACCTGAAAGCATTATGCCAAATCAACCGTGCATAATGTCTATTTTTCTTGACTGTGCTATTCGTTTTTCCTCGCACACGGTATAATCAATATTCCGCGAATGTGTTTGTCCTTTTACAGCATGTGCAAATTTTTGGAATGAAGGGAAAGAGTATTTTTATTTTGTATTACACAGAAGTTTTCAAATGCTAAAAAGAATTTTTTCTTTAACTTAACCCGTAAAAATTTGAGTTTTTATAATGATTGTTCGTTTAGAACATTCCGGATCTTTATGGAAAAGAAAAAGTTCGGGCACAGGAGCTAAATATAAATTTATATTTTCCACTGATAAAGTAGTGTATATATTTTTCTCATAAATCGCCATATTTTTACCAAACATCATACAATTCTAATATCGATGTGTTGCTTTTGTTTTCGTATAAAGGGGATCCACAACAATCACATTGAACGACATTGAAGTAAATTTCATTCAAAATTAAAATTAAATATCTAAATAAGTATTTATCCTCCGATTGGTTCGTTTACTTTAATTATATATTTTAGAAAGACCTTATGTGTCAGTTAAAAACTGTACTTCCTGTACGCCACAAATGCATAAATTCCTCCAGCTATTATTGAGTGAATCGTTCGAAGAAGTGATGAGTGGGAAACACGTAAGCAATTCGAGTGGAGACTGAATTGACACGAGTTGTCGCGAGCGCACAAGGGAGGACAATTGTCCACGGACGATGAAAGCGATCGAACGTCGGCCTCTTCAGCTCGTAAGGTAATAGGACTTTTATTCAGCGTGAATGAAATGTCTGTCGCCTACGACAACACTGTTACATTACATGGCTCGCTGGGAAACACGTTCGCGACCGTTTCCAACTCCCGCCCGCACGTGGGACACATAATACGTGTCCAGAGATAATTACCGCGCGTGTCGATCCACATTCGCTGCGTTTCACTTTCCGGAGAGTCAGCGATTCCCGTTCTCTGAATAAGTTAGTGTTACAGTTCCCCCGCATACTGATCACTAGGATGTTTATGCAATTTTCAATTTTTCTACACTACTTTTAAAAAAGTGTTGTCACATGAAATTTCGTTCTCGTTTGTAAATCCAAAATGCACAAAAATCGGACCCAAATTGTATCGAAGTTTTTGCAAATTTTTATAACCCGTAAATGGATAAAATTCTGCACTGTACTGGCATTTATTAATATATAAAATTCTAAAAAATATATGTATATTATGAAAAGAAACTAATTTCTATTTCGTTTCTATAGTGGGGAAATAAAATGGCATCTAGTTAATGATGGAAATTTCTTCCTAATTATGATACTTATTAAATAATGAGAATGAGAATCATGTTTGTTTGTTTACGCTTTTATACAAAACCTTTGCTCCGAATTTCTGAAGCTGTGATATCGAATTTCATATTTGTTTGTAATTTTTTATTTACTCGTGGTGAAGGAACCATGCATTCTGGGACTCGCATGACGTCAACCGGCTGACAGGTAGCTAGATTCTCCCAGTTCGATTGCAGCTGATTGTCATCTGGTTCACACAATCCAAAGATCTGTCAGGTGTTCGTTTTCGCAGGGCTCCATCTGCCATTCTGCAATTCACAGATCATTATCGTACGATATATATTTGATTAGAAGCTATTAAACCGATTTTACAAGCCGAAGGGTCCTTTGTCCCTAATTTTCAATGGATTTCGCTTTATTGTGCCAACGTGCAATGTGGCGGAACGTATCGAAATATATTGACTTGATCGGAGTCTCAAATATATATATTTCTTGTTTATTATCTGCATTAACATTTTCTTCTAAACTTTCACCCCTCGTCTATGAGATTAGATTTTTCATTTTAAGTTCATCAAAAGAAATAATCATTAGAATAATTAGTAAATCCCGTAATTAGATCACTAAATATAATTTCGAAGAAAAATTTCACAATTATCTCAAATAATTACACAATAACGTGCTATTTGAAATATTCAAACAATGGATTTAAACAATGTTGGTATAAACCTGATCACAGGCATGGAAGTAATTATAAAATAAAATAAAATGTTATTTGAAATGATATTTCATTGTTATTCGACTACTGCGATAACAATTGAAGGGGTGGGTGGATAAAGGTGTCAAGTAACAAATTGTTTGTTTTCTGTAAAAGAGTTTTTAGCGAAGTATGTTGTCCTTTTTTGATAAATGAAGATAATAACACAAAACATATATATATATATATTTATTAAAACATATATATATATATATATATATATATATATATATATATATATATATATTTGTCATTGATTTGTGTTATTATCTTCATTTATCAATATATTCAAATATATATATATATATATATATATATATATTGTTATGATTAATCTCTAATACAAAAAAAGATAACAATTATGTTCATCCATCAAAAACGGACAACATATTTTGTTAAAAAGTTGTTTACAGAAAACGAACTTGACACCTTTATCCATCCACCCCTTCAATTATGAAGTGCACCCTCTGAAAAATGAAAGTGAAAGTCGTAAACAAAATTGAAATTTAAATGTCACTAAATGTAAATTTTAATGTCGAATATATTTAATGAAAACACGTGTTACACAAGCTTAATTCTCATACAACAATCGAGTCACACGATGAATGGGACTCCGAAGCAAAATGACGATGCGTTCGACGCAACGTCGCCGTCGCATGACGGACGTTCAATTGTGCGTTTCACGAAAAATAGAAAGCAAAAAGACGAAATGCCTCGTCATCCGGTCATACCGTGGAACAAGCATTGCACACCGGCTGGCAGAAATGTATCGCACTGGAGCATAATGCGATAATCGTTTAGGTAAAGAAACGCGAACAGATGTTGGACAGTCCATTGTGGCGCTGCCTTTGAAGAGTCGATCGGATCGGTGCTCGGAAATTATGCGGTTTCGGCGCGACTGGTTTCGTATGAAAGGGACTTAATTCACCGATGAATGGACGCGATATTACGTTAGTCGTTTTTGTTTTACCAATCACGGCCGTGTTTCCCTTTCTCTATCTCCTTCCGGTTGTCCTCCGTGTCAATGAACGCGAGTCCTCGAACGCGAGTGCACATTGACGTTTATATCGGTTCCAGGTACAATTTTGCTCGATATATTATTATATTACACGTTGGTGATAATTAGACTGCGGGTTTTATGCATTTATGGTGGAAATGGGCGACAGAGATTTCAAACAGTAGCCGGGTGTTTGAGACTATCACGATCATCCTTGAATTACTCAGTTTTTTATGAATTAATTAGATGAACTGCATTAGCAGCAACAGAAAGATTAACGTGTCCACGAGAAGTAGCTTCAAAAATAACTTGGAAATATTTTTGAAAATTATTTAAATAAAAATAAATTTTTCAAAAATACCACGTTTTTAAATGGACTAAAAAGTACAAAAGCTTTTTAGTCTTGTATGTGTGAAATTTTACCATCGATTTTGAACATTTTTATGAGATTATAACAGACAGATGTAGTAAATTTCAGACGGTATTGCGACGCGTCGTATCGAAAACAAACGCCGTGGTAAAATATCAAAGATGCATGTTCGACCGAAAATCTCGGTGTAACTGTCCTTTCGATTGGTAAAGAAACATTATAGTATAATAATACGTAAACACCGCACGGAGCTCAAACGCACACTGAGCTCCTTCGGTGCGAAGCGGGTCAGTGGAGTGGGGATGAGTCAGAGTGGGAACGCGTAGTGGAGTAGGTAAGCGCTGACGCGCGGGGAGGTGTAACGGTTAAATTTTTAATAGTTTATATCTCCTAAACGCATAGCTCTTTTTTAAAATTTGTTTTTGAATAATGCATTGTCATCCAGTTCTGAGCTATGTTTAAAATGTCAAGCCTCTAGCTCATCGGGAAGTTAGTTTAAAATCAATTGCAAAATTTGCCACCGAACAGACAGACAAACAAACAAACAAACAAGAAAGCGAGCTAATAAAAACGTGGTAAAATTCATAAATGAAGCAGTGAATTGTCCTAATTGCAGAAGAATGTAGACTGTAGGAAAATGCATAAGTTTAGGTATCAGAGAAAGAAATGTATCTAATTTAATTAGTACGATATTAAGTAATATTACAGGCCAAGGTCTCTTTCAATTCTGCAAAGTACTTGGTTTCTTGCAGAGCTGCATACCGAGAATTTCTTGCCAGTATTTTTTCAGGCACGCGATGATTACTCTACGAAAATTACTTGACTCGATGATCATACAGGCGCTTTACGGACATCCTGTGCTATCCCAAGCGTAGATAAAATATCTGCCACGAAAGGGGCAAGTGTGCAGAACATAATCCACCGTGACCGACGTTGCCCTGTGTGTCAGAAAGTGTGCGGCGTCGCGTTATATCTGTCAGCGAATTCGATTCGCTTGCATGGAAGCGAGGCTATCTGACCAGGCGATTTCCAAGCGTTTCATGATAAAGCTGGTCGTCTACTATTTACCACAGTAGAACCGAGATTATCAGAGTGCCAATCTAATGAAATAAGGAAGAGCAATATACGAAGATTTTCATTATGTATATGTATATGTATAAAATTATTAATTTTATACAAATATAAAATTCTATAGGGTCTTATCGTCCCTTAAAAAAATTTAAGCATTTGTACTTAAAATTTAAATTAATTCTTTAATATTGAAACAGTTTATATTTCATTTTCCCCTTCATTCCAGCCCTCAATTAAAAGACAAATGATTATGCTACCTTTGTACAGTCAATATACTGCAAAATAATTCATGGAGCAGGGAAGACTTTAAATAATAATTCAAAAAGACATGTTTTTGATAAACAGGTGAATATAATTTTTGCCAAATTATTTAATATTATATATATATATTTATTATATTAATTTATAATTAAATACCTTAATAAATAATTACTAATATAATCATTATATCTATAATATAATAATTCAATGCTTCTTTCATATATGTATATGTATACACATTTATACATCCATACGACGACGATGCTACAGGGTGTTTCAGCTGAATGGAATCATCGACTTTTGAATTGTTGTATGAAAAAGGGGTTGAAATGAACAGTTAGGGCTTGTCTCTGGCACTAGATTTACGGGACCAGTCAAAATGCCGGGTTCGAAATTTTTTAATTTACAGTTATTTATAAGATATTTAATATATTATTATTATATATTATTATTATTATATATTATAAATATTATTATATTATTATATTCTTAGTATCTTTATGCAATAATTCAAAATAGTCACTTTTAAATTATGTGTAGTTCTAAAATAAATAAAAACTAAATTCTATGCATAAATACATAAAATCTGCTGTCTGCTTATCTGTTTTATTAAGATTCTGTTTATGTGCTATAATGAGTCAGACACGTAGTAAGTTACTGTTTGTTGACCGTCCACGTGATTTAAAATATTTATGTAATTCATAATGAATTATTCGTATAAAATCGTGCTAGTTTCTACTGCCAGGTGGTTTTTAATGATCCGGTTGCGTTTTAAGCGAGCATTGAGGGCTGTCTTATCATGCTCACTTCGCATAGAAACTTGGTAAGCGGCGGAATTATACTGGAACGTGCCCCAGATTAATTTCGAAGATACCTCGTTAATGGCGGTCACGTGAACCCTGGCGATCCTCTATCCTTTACTACATTCTACGTGCACGTACACTGTACATGTGTCAACATAGGAATGGCCATTGATCACACGAGTAAAGAGTGTAAAATTTAAATATTTATGCAAAATCTGAACCTTTTAACACAATTTGAACAGCCACGAGTTAAGTTATAAGTTATAAGGAATTTGATAAGAGCATTCATCAACTCCCTCGAAGCCTCTCAGTCAAGAATTCTGATAAGGTGGAAAACGATTAAAGCATTTTTTCACTCTTCTGAAATTCTTCGAAGCCCCTCATTTAAGGACAAGCTGGAAATTGATAAGAGTGTACAATGTAAACATTTACGCAAAATCTGAACCTTCTGACACAATTTGAAAAACTACAAGTCAAACAGGTACTAAGCCTCTTATTGAAGGGTTTTGATAAGCTGGGAATTGATAAGAGTATTCTTCGACTCCCCTGAAAGTTTCACTGTTTTGATTTGCACACACAAACTGCGTATTCTAATCACTGAACTGCAGATTTTTATACAACACAAAAATTGTCTGCATTCTTGCAAGATACAGGATTCACGTAAATATTTTTTAATTACATATTTATTATATTTATTATATTTTTTTATATATATTTATTTATTATATTTTTTAATCTACTGAACATGATACTATACGTTCATTTAAGTCATAATAAAATCCGAAAAATCGTTCGCTTTGGTTAGAAAAGAATCCTGCCTGAAACGTCACGAGTGATTTCAGGTTAAAGTGGCATTCAGCTAAATTTAACATCAGCGATACATATGCTAAGGTAATGCATGCTTCACAGAAGAAGAAAAAATGTCAGTGTAACCCATCTTGAAGAGAAATCGGTGATAATAAATTAGAAAGAAAAGGAGGAAAAACATTCACATCTTTCAAACGGGACACGCGGTGGATCGTCCGAGAGGAGAATCATAATATTTTACTGTCTCGTTGGAATGCATGTATTTAATTAATTTTCTTCAAGGACACGCACTCGGCTGTTAGTGGGTGGCTGTGTAACGGTCCGTCGGCCAACAATTTTGGCATCCACTAATTAGCTTCCCGGCATTGCGGTGGTAACTGAGCCTCGTTTTTATCGATACCGCAGATCGGGCTCATATTCCTGCCCCGTAGGAAGCTATAGAAGCGCTTCCCTTTCCGGGATCGAAGTGCATCTACCAGGCTCAATGCATTCCTTGTTTCCATAACAATGCAGGTTGCAACGTCCGCTGGAAATGAAAAGTTGGAAAATGTAGAACAAAATTTTTCATACGAGGCTTCGTTATCTGGCAACAGTACATGCGATAGAATATTTCAACGTTAGTGGATCTTGAAGAAAATTTGAAATACTAAATTTAGAATTTTTTACATAGTATCACACTTTTTTTGTTCAGAATGGCACGAGGAAAATTAATTAACGTAAAACAATTTGTGCAGTTCCATTTAAGAAACAAGTGCAATTGCACTTTGGCACCTGATGGTAGAGCTTGCGAAACAATGCAAAATTTTCTATCTGCAAAAAGAACAACCTTAATATATATATATTTTAATATATCTTGATTTCATTAATATTTCGTTTTTCTTCTTCTACAAGATTATTTACGAACGTTTAAAATAAACTCTATTATATCTCTGTCAGTTATGTATATATGAGAAAACTCTTCAAACAAAAGTTGTAGTATATAAGGAGGTGAATATAGCATCAGAGGAAAAAAATTTTTTCAAGGTCATTTTTTCAAGTTTTCAAGGTCACGGATGTTTTTTCTGTTAACAACTGATTATGCTATATATGTATTCTTACAGAGAAAAAAAATACAAATTCAACGATATATTACAACGTATATTTATGTCAAGATTTAAAACAAAAAAAATTTCAAATTCGTTGAGCGCCGGTTTCCCATGAACCAATCGGCCCCAAATTTTTCCAGATCATTTTCTCAACAGTTGTCACAATTCTGGGGGGTGCCCGGGAAACAATTTTGCAAAATAATTTTCAATAAGTATAGCTAAGGTCCACCCTAGTGTTCAACGTTTCCTGATCTTCTTCTGTTCAGGAAGGACGTTGTATGAGATTTGCATTGTAAAATTGGACTTTTCACACGCAACAACCTGATATAATGTTAATTGTGCTGTTTTTCAATTGCATATGTTAATTGCGCTGTTTTATCTCGCAGCGTTGTATTTATCTAGTTTGTTTGCGCGTTATAGTTTTATTCTTGTAGCTGGTTAGATCCCAGCAGAATTTGTAGACCTCGTTATCCAGTATGCTTGCGGGGGTGTACCTGCAGTGTGATGTACTTTCTGTAGTGAGCCGACTCTTTTAAGTCACTTCCTGGTGTATAATTCTTGCTGCTGCTGCTGCATCGTGTCTGCCTTCTACCTCTGCGAGTGTCTTTCATCATAAGACGCTGTGCAGTTCATTGTTCCACCTTGTTGACAATACCCGAGACATCTTTCCAAACGTCTAGGATTCGTTCATAATTCTCTTATTTATTTAGATTTCTACACCATTGTTTCTCTATCTCTTTCAGCACAGTCATCAGACTGTGGTTTACGCATTTATTACGAAAGTCAGTAGAACACCAAACAGGAAGTTTGCAAATGTCTTTGCTATGTAAACAATAGATCAATGCTTGCAATATAATTCATATATTACAGAATTCTTTGCTAACACTAGATTTAAGTCAAAATGACGGGTTCAAAATTTATTTATGATAAAAATCATAATTCAATTTTAAGACCCGTCAAGATTATGGGTTTCTTTAATTTACTATTATTGAGATTGTGCAGTTGCACGAGGAAATGTTCAATATAATCTGTTTGGGTATATATCGTAAAAGAAAGGCTATTCTTGTTATTTTTATAAAGTAATGTAAAACAGTGCTCAAGTTAGTGCTTTAGTCAGCAAACAATTCCTTTTGTAGACACGTTCAAGAAGAATCGTATCGAAAGAAAATGCGGAAATGGATTTGTCGAAAATTCAAACCAGAATAGCAACTTAAAACTGAACGATTTCACGACTCGCAGAATGCAATCGATTTCTTCTGTCCGGTGGTATTGACTAGCAACGGAGCCAGTATCTGAGGACGCTGAAGAGGATAAACGCTGCGGCTATCTCGGTTACAAGGCACGTATGCCTGCTTGCTGGCTCTCACAGTTCTTGCATCCTGCATCTCTGTGCATCCTTCCCCTTATGTATTCCGTTCCGAGTCGAGGAATTCGTCTTGAACCAAGGTTTGCTCGAGCTCTTCCATGGATTGGAGGAACGAGTATCGGTGCGCACTTCTTGCGGTAGATGTTTTTTCCGCCAGACTCGACTCTAATTGTACGAGACGATGAGCTCACCTTGTGCAGATAGTCGAAGCTCGATTGATATTTATATCTGACAAACTCGGTCTTCGCGAACCCGTCAGTGCACTGAGAAAAAAAAATAATTACTTCAATAACACGTGTGTTATTGTAATTTTTTTACTTAGATTAATATCAATGTATTCTTTTCAATAGTATGAAATTTAGAAGCAAATCGTGACGTATCTGAATTGTCTATCATGAAATGATTGAAAATAGTATTTGAATCAATACCGTATATTATTATTCGTAATATTTCTTTTTTGGTAATTGTGCATA
>CM052292.1:2900016-2911867 GCA_028455765.1 Lasioglossum oenotherae | reverse complement strand
TATATATATATATATTAATGTATATAATATATATATATAATTTGTGTTTACAAAACACGTGAGTTTTGTCGTGTATGTAAACAATTCAATACCCATGGGTCTGTTGAAAGCAGGAAGACAAAAGAGTTCGTATGATACGTTAATAACATGGTTGTTATAATGTTGAAAGCAGATGGTGTTAACGTACGACGTGTTTCCAGCTTGGGAAGATTGGTTGACTCGCGGCGGGATTACCTCAGCTTTCAGTGTTTCATCTTCAACCCGCGATATGGACATGATGCTGGTTAATTGGGTGAAAGCGACGCGGACGACCGGATGGCAGAATTAAGCGATTAACTTAGGTAGCTCGCGGGGCCTCGTTAAGAGGTTAAGTTTCGAAATTGAGGACAACCGAGCCGAGGTTAGAGTTCGAGGCACAGAAGTGACACGTAACTACATGTCGAACACCCACGCCCGACCATGCAATTTCAAACACGGAAAGCACATGTGCTGGGAGAGGACTACCCATTTCTTCGGAGATGATCCAGCGATAGATTCTGTTCACATACCGTGCGGAGCACGAGAGAAAATTAACGGGAAGGGAACGGGGAAAGAAGCCTGACCATTCAGATTGCCTGGGGGTGTCGACTCTGGTACTTTTTCGAAGCACTGTTCAGGGCGCCCTCTCAGCTAAAGATCGGAAGCCGAACTACTACGTATATGTGTGGTGATCACACAAACGTGTACTCACACGTAGTTAACCTTGCATGTACGTGTAATCGTATTCTTGGCTAGCTATTGAAGGTTATATGAATCTGTTTTCGTAGAAAATTAATTTTCTACGTATAAAGATTATACTACGTATAATTATCCTAAAAATGATGATATTATAAGAATAGTCATATAAATTCTAAGAATTAAATACAGACTGCGGCAATAACTCTCATATTTCAAAGGAGGATTGAAAATAGTGGTGCGAGGTATTACCAGAAACTTTATTTCTCAAATAAAACGAAATGTGGGAGTTATTTCTGCCAAACCCTGCAGAAAGAATTCGCAAAAATAGTCGGAAATGGCAAATATTGCGTCCAGCGACGTCGACATTCGATGAGCACGTGGAAAATGGTTGAATATTTACCTGGATAGCTGGACGCCGTCAAAGTGGGGATACAGCTTCTATCCCCACCGCCAGGTGCCGCCAGGGGCGCTACTGTGCTGCCACCAAGCGTAACGATCGAGTAGAAACTAAATTCGTTCCCACTTTTTAACAAAGGAGTCGACACCCCCTGCTGCGAGTTCCTCTTGCCCCGTTCCCCTCCCGCTAGTTTTCTCTCGCGCTCCGCACTGTAATTGCATCGATAGAAGTATACCTGGAGATTAAATTCACAAAGACTCAGATAGATATTCGAAATACAGACAGTGGGTGCACAAAGTAATCGTACACCATTTGAAAACGAATCACTTCTTCAAAATTGGACCTAGCAGCCTGAGTTTTTTTCAGACGTTAGAAGGATGAAGAAGGTAATGATAGCAGCTCGAGCAATATTTCTTGGGGTGATGCACTGAATGAATTGAGGAAGTATTTATGCAGTTTTTTACGAAGCAAACGGACATTATTTAAACAAACTTCAATTATATTGTATATTCAATACGGAAATTCTTTTTTCAATAAATTCGAATAAGTCATTTTCCTTGTTTTAATCTCATTATTAGACAGCGGATTTCATGTATGTACTTATGACAAAAATGAGTAGGTGAAACTTAAAACAGTAGAAACATTTTAAAAATGCGAAAAGTGGAGTCGTTATTTTGAATCAATTAAAATTATTTATATATGTAATTCTGTATATATGTAATTTATATATGTAAATCTTCATTTAGCATCAGTTCCATGCAGATGATGTATAAACATTTGATTTTGCATAAAGATCCGCTGTCTACTCATTATAGATACTAGATACAGTGGTAATTCCATTGTAGTAAATACATCTCACAAAACAGTCTTCGGTTCAGTAAGACATAATTTGGAATTAATGTAAATGTGTTATTTCCTAATTATTATATTTGTTTAGTGACCGATTCTGACTCGAATATTTCGCGGATATTTATTTGCAAGTTGAGTAACAGTGGAGAAAGCACGATTTTGGCCAGCAATGAGTAGAGGACCGGTTTTTTAAATCTGAGCATGAGTTAGACGCAAAGGGCCGTGGATAAATTAAGGGAGACCGTTCCAAGGAGAAAGCGGGAGAAGGAGCAGAGAAAAGAGGAGAACGGTTTCAGCCGGTCGTCTCAAGGTTTATTCACGCTTGCCCGAGCAAAGTTTTGGTTACATTCTCCTTGAACGGCCACGGACCATGCGAACCTTCGCTTCGTTCCTCGTATTTTTAGCAGAAATAACAGATTGCCGCAACAATTCGCCATCACCGGCGATGACAAGAATTCCGAATCATTATGAATCCTTATTCGGAATCCGTCGGCCTTGGAAAATTTCAATAATTTGCCTAAAGTATAGTCCGTAGAGTATAAAAATATTGTGAATGTTAAAAGTTAACATATTACTCGCCGGTGATTACTGCACAATATTTCAAGGGTATGGTCCATGACTAAACACTTTTTAATGGATCCTTCAACAGCAATTTCAACTGTGAATCAACAAGTCACTCCCTGTAACGCCATCTATTAATTTCGTTTAGGATTATTATGTAAAAGTACATTTTCCAAGCTTCCTTTTGGTACAGTATAATTATTGAAAATCTTACTAATAGATAGGATAGTTAAAGTATTCAGAGTAAACCAATTACAATTCTTCGCCATCTTGTGTCGCGACACACTTCATTATGTCAACGTTTGAATGAGTAAGAAGGTATTACGAGAACAATATTGCGAATCAAATGTCAAAGTCCAATAAATGCTATATATTATGTGTCTGCGTTTATTGTGTTAACATAAATATTCTTCAAGATCTGAAGAACTCTCAAAATGTTTGAGAATTTAAAAATTATCATATACAAGGCGATAATGTTATCTCGTAATGCGATTATTTAAAATTACTCGTAAATTATTGGTTGTATGAGAAAACATTTCAAACGAAAGCATGTTTATGTTTTTTTTACGTATATATATATATATATATATATATATATATATATACGTAGTAGTAATAATAAATCTAACATTATATTGTTATGAGTTTTAGCAATAGTATGTACAGCTTTCTCTGAAATTCCGGGACAATTGACATTCAACCGAGATTCTCGACAGCAATTTCAATTCCGGGACGATCCCAGCCAATCCGAGACGGTTGGCAACTAGAGGGCGTGCGCGTGCGTAAAAGGAGTACGATGTAGAGTAAGCACATGTGTGCGTAATACAGACAGAACTTTCCTAAATACATTAAGTTAGGTTAGGTTAGGTTAGGTAGGATTTATAGATGATAGATTTATAGATAACTGTACCGATTACTGCAGTATCATGCTTCGATCGTACTTTATTTTAATATTATTCCTAATTCCACTAAGTATCACTTTACATTGCTTTTTATTTTTATTACTCTTAAGCGTCTTACTCTATATAAGCGTGGTAATAAAGAATATACAATCATGTGAACAGTAGTCCTTTGGAGATCGAGGTCTTATTTTTGCCTTAAACGAATGTTTTTTCAAATCCTGAAATGATAAAAGTGTAAGAATGGTTGACAATTTATTTGCTTCGCCAACGAAAATACATTCTCATTGAATTGTACAAATTTGTTCCGGCAAAATATTGATTTTTACGTATTTCAGTCTCATTGGGAAAAAATACCACCGTAAAATGTACACCCGCAGTAATAGGTACATTTATCCTATATCGCAGAACGAAAGTTTCATTACCATCCGTCGTTCACTCTAAAGCCTTCGGAGAACTATTTGCCTTAGGAACGAGACGTTACAAATTCACCGTGCGGAGAAAGTTCTGTTTTAAATGTTATTCCGTTAGGAATGGCTTCCATATTATGAAATGCTCGTGGAAGAATACATTCATCATTCCGGCAGATCGCTATTTTCGAGCTGTACCTGCGCATGCAACCGTAAATCGCCGCGTCGCATCGGTGCGACGAAAATCCAGTCTCCTGCCGGCGTGCTGCCCATTACGAATTTATCATAAAATGATAACATCGGAAGCATCGCGGGTCATGTTGCATTAGGGGAGATCGGGGCAAGTTGATATGTTTTTCAGTTTTCGATTTTCGTAATTACCAGGTTGCCGCAGGAATAATGGCCGATTCGTGTTCCACAAAGAATTTTTCTAATCAGTTTCATTGCTCATCAAATACGCTTTCAAATGATTGTTATTCCTGGCTGGAAATATTCGATCAAAATCGTGAACATGATTGTTGAACGAATTATTTCGACTGGAAGGCACCATTAATAGTCTCAGGAAACATATACAGTGGGTGCCCAAATTAGTAGAGCATTGAAATAAATGTATAATTTCACACTAAATCAGAGAATTCTTAATTGGAAACCTAGTTACTCCAAATTCTCGTTACTACATCCGAGCACGATTCTGCAAAAATAAAAAGTCTAACAGAAGGTGGTCAAGGTTAAAAATAGATAGTTCCTCAATCTGACAAAGGAATGTAAAATAGATAGTTTACAAAGTTTATTAATTAAACGTGTTAATCAAGCAACGAATATCATATTAATTCAGAATATAATATTAACTAAGCCTTGTAAGCTTTACATATTTCTATTCCTGGTTATAAAAATAGTCTCACTAAACCATTTAAATTATAATTTTGATTATTGTTTACAGACGCAACACAGAAATTTTTGTATTCTTGAAAATGGTCTAAACCATAGACCGAGAAACGTCGAATTAAATTTCATGTAATTTTTGCATATTTGCTATATTTTTCCAAAGTGATCGAACCAGTGCGCCAATAACACTAATTGTAGTTTAAACAATTGTCGATCGAGATACAGAGAACTGTTAATTCAGAATATTAAATTTCAGTTTTTTCTCTGATGGAGATATAAAACAGTTTAATACTTGTTAATACATTCGTCCACACACGTGTACATTGTCACATTAGAAGTCTGAGCAAATACCTTTTTGTATCTTGTCCTGGTTGGACTACATGTAGCCAGTGTCGAAAAAATTTCTCCGTATCAACCTGTTCATGTATCAACTTACCCAGGTTTCCCCTACATCTAGAGCAACATGTGCCAGTTGAACTTTGCAAACTGTTCATGCTCAGAACACAAATATAATATATTATGTAAGATATATGAATACTGCACGAATATGATTTCTCTTTAATTAACGACAATGATAACAAAAAAAGAATTGTTTTAACTAGTAGCACTAGTATTCAGTTATCTTCAATATCGTTTTTCATGTATTAACAGAGCACAAAATTACAATCAATCAACACGCCAAAAGGAGCCAAGCAATATAGAGTTTGGGAAAATGATCTTAACATTAAAAAAAATGTTTCATATTTGCGATGAAAACATGCATATTTGTTATTCAGTTATCATCAATATCTTTTTTCATTTACTAACAAAGCACAAAAAATTGCAATCAATCGATTATGAAATCGTTAGCTTCAAATGGCTTCTTCATATTTAACCATCTAGGTGTATATGACGATTCTTATTTTCAACATTATTTAAGCAGTTGTTCATAAATTTTTTAAACACATTGTTAACAATACTTTATCCAGATTAATTTAATGGTAGTTAATCACCAGGAGCTGAGTAGTTCATTCAATCATGCGGATCTTTATGCGAAATAAATTGTCTGCATCGATTGCAATAAATAGAAACTACATTGAATTTTATTTCTTTCGTTAATAATTTTAATAGAGGACAATTTTTAAAATTTATCAACAATTTTCAATTTCATCTACTCAATTTCGCTATAAATGCATAAAGATCCGCAGTCTAATCAATGTGCTCCACCGGATGTTATTATACAGTGTGTCCCAAAATTGTTATCAACGTGCCCCTGTTTCAACTCTCCTTTGCTCATTTTGAATGCTGTGGTCTGCTGCTTCGCGTAGTTTCTCAGAGATTTCGTCATCGATAATCAGCACAGTGACGCCAGGCAGCGTTTGTTGGTCAGTTTAAATGTCCTGTCAGAACAACGATCCTTAATCACATTCGAGTTCCACGAGGCAACAATAAGTGTCCTCGGGCTTTTGTCCCTTTGTCCGGCTGCGCGCGGCGTGCAAGTGGCACTCAAAAGCGCCAGAACTTGATTCAGGACGATCGATCAACGGGCCAAGCAATGAGACAGGCCCTCTGAATGGTTGCTTTGATTATTATTACTGCTGTTAAGAAATGTTTCATTATATAACGGAATTAGTTAATTGCGATTGACGGCTGTGGAATGGTGTCGAAAGAAACACGCATTTCATTTTCAGGCACAACACGGTTTTCAAAGACTTCATCCGCAACCTCGGGACAATTTGAGGACAGTGTCACTCTACAGAGACGCCTTTCTCTTGACCCGTCAATGACGGGATTTTAATCCTTAATCGCTTAAGGATGTTTTGGAGGTATATAAAAACGCAACAAAGTATTTGAAAATTTGACAAGATATAATTCTCACTAAATTAATCCAATTACCAAAGTTTGGGTTCGATTCACTGTACCGTTTAAGTATTATAGCAACTTAAAGTTTGCACATTTTAATTAATAATTTAATTTTCAAATCCTATTTAAACCTTGAAAAAACGCAACTAGAAACTCCACCTTTTTTTTTTGGTAAACAACTGACCGTTAAAAGTGACTAATTTACATTGCTCCTTTTAAAAATAATATTTTATCAATACGTTGCACGATTATTTTGATAAAGTACGCCTGAACAATTATGTTTACCCAGCAAGTGCCCAATTCGATATTTTTACAGGTTCTGTAGTTCTTGTGTTAAGGATGTTCTGGAGGTATATAAAAACGCAACAAAGTTTTTGAAAATTTCACAAGGTATAATTCTTACTAAATTAATGTAATTACCAAAGTTTGGGTTCGATTCACTGCACCGTTTAAGAATTATAGCAACTTAAAGTTTGCACATTTTAACACGTCTTCTTATGGAGAATTCATAAAATTCCACTTCAAATCCTATTTAAATTTTGAAAAAACGCAACTAGAAACTCCAGTTTTTTTTAATATGTAGTAAAAATTATGTAATTAATTATGTTCAAAATTTATAAGGATTCACTAAACAGTTACAGAGCAAAAAAATTATAAACTGTTACAAAACGTCAAATTTATCGTGTTGTCTCTCACTAGCATGGAAACGCGACAAGTGTAGACCACTGAATATAGCTACAGAGGGTACAGTATTCGCGAAAGTTTAATGCAAAATATACTCATGAACGGCTTTCATTGCCATGAATTGATGGATTTCAAATTTCTTGTACTTTTGTCTCCCATTGTACCTCCAGAACATCCTTAATCCTTAGTTCAGATTGTTGACCTTGTGATCGCCAGGCAATTAGAAAATTTTTCACATGAAGTGTAGCTTCATTTGCTAATTAAATGGCTATTATGGTAATTATGGAAAATATCTGCAAACACTAACAGAAAGAAGAAAGAGAAATATTTTTATTTCACTTATGGTAGATACTACTGTGTAACATTGATTTATGCTATGTGAATATAAATATTATGATGTATGTACAAAATGATGTTTCCATTGGAAATGATACACCTGCAGTCTAGAACAATGCTCGTTCCTAGTAAAAAGGAAATTGCCCACATATCATTTTGACAAAATAAAATACTCCTTTCGTGCGCTGCGATCTTTCATCCCTCTATAAAACACAAGGGTGGTTTCCCCAATTTTCTAACCGCGTTAGAGTGTAACCATATTGTAGGAGCGCCATGTTATATGGGGATTGCTTTGGGCTCTGTAATTAGTTAGAAACTGTACAAAATAATTCCCTTCGTGTCCCTTCGAAAAGAGGAAACATAAGGGACCTTTAATCGCAAGGGTAATTATTACAACGAATTAAGCCAACACACTGAACCGATTACACATAATCGCTTTAATTTCAGAGAAGTCACAGGATATTATTCCCTTGCCCTACGATTTATTTTACGGTTTCAATTATTAGAACTTTTTTGTAGATCGTAATTTCCTAAAAAAGAAGAAAATTAATATAAATGGTATGCCTATATGTTCTCTGTATATAGTGTATATTAACAAAACCAAAATAGAATTATATTTCGGTTTACAGGAAATTATTAGCATACATTCTTATCAGAATCTGTTCAGAATCTTCATCACGAGTCAGACACGATATTGTAAGGCAAGGGGTTAATATAAAGATACTCCGTTAACCAAAACGTTACGAATTTAAACTTTGTCATGTTTGCAGTAAAGATTAAGCCATTTTATTTTTCCATCGACTTTCTATTATTACCACGTTTTTATTAGTTCGCTTTCTTGTTTGTCTGTTTGTCTGTTTGTCTGTTCGGTGGCAAATTTTGCAATTGATTTCAAACTAACTTCCCGATGAGCTAGAGGCTTGAAATTTAAACATAGCTCAGAACTGGATGACAATGCATTATTCAAAAAAACAATTTTTTTTTAGTATTAACGTTTGCAAATTACGAATATACGTTTAACAACACTGTAAGCAATATTATTCGTCATACAAACTACAAACATTTTCTTCGACTTCGAAAATTAAAATTAAACATGAAATTTATTTCCACTTTAATCATTTCTGTGCATCTACTATAGTTTTAAAGATATACAGAGAAATGGTATAACTCTGAAAGGTGGTATAACACTCGAGGTATTTTGTAAGGCTGATTAACTCACACAAAATTAACTAGTAAGTCAAAATGAATTTTCCATACGAGTTTCACCTGAAATCATTGAGAGTGTAGTAATCAGCAACGAGTTGACTAGCTGTGGGAAAGGTATTGACTCGGGAATCCTGTAATAGCGGGTACACGAAATGCCGCCACATGTCCATATGTGTCTTCATGTTGCAAGAGTCACTGGTTAACAACTTCCTCGAACTAATGGCCAACGATGACAGTCTAGAAGCTATTACTTGAAACGACATCTCTTTTTCTACGGCACGGAGACCAAGAAATTTATCAACGTAATCGAAATAATTCTGGCTTCGCTCCCATACTTTTTACATCGTTATCGCTAAACAAGAGCCATTCTTAGCACGTTCACTGCCACGTCACATGTGGGTGACACTAATCTTCAACTAGGCTTAAACACACATTCATTATCATTGCAATCTATTAGAGGTGTCATTTTAAACGCGTTATATTTTTTATTTGTAAAAAACAATTTTTTTACCATCTAAAATGACACTTCTTAATGGACCTTCTACAAGAAGTGGTAAAACTGCTTCGATTTTGTGGAAATTATGGGGGTTGCGAGCACGGTTCTATCGTGCAATTATGAAACAAAGATGGCGGAAAGGTTGCAGACGAATGACGTAAAGGACAAGTATACCTTTCGGTCGCGATCATCGTCGGTACCGAATACACGGTACCATATGCACTGTACTTGGCTGAATCGAGGGTCAGTGTACTGTGTGGGCTGGAACTAAAAGTCACGATACACGTATACGCTGGCATAATACGTCGAAGATAGTATTTCATTGGAAAAAGAAGAGTCATGAAGTACGCTCGCGTATAAGGCTAGCGTCCTCCGTCGCGGAATGTCGTCTGCGGCGTTGCTTTCTCGCTCTAGGCCCTCGAAAATCTATAATCTCTATTGAAAAGTACCGAAGTGCGATTGATGCTAAATGATGCGCAAAAAGTTCTTCAATCTTTTTACAATCGAAGAAGAATAACAAAGGACTCGAAACATTTTTCAATAAGGGACTGTCGTATAGGTTGGGACAGATTTTGTTTTTTGGCTATAAAATTTCGTAGGATGAGAATTACACGAAACAATGTATACCGTTGATAAAAGGTTAGGTTGGGTAGCCAATTTTCTGAAGACAATGTTTCCTCAAATATCAAGAACACTGAGAATTAAGTGTTAAAATGAAATCAACAATGTTTATTGAGTGTATTTATTTCTTAGACCATGATTTGATACAATAAAAAACATTGTTCACTCGACAATAACCGGCTTAATCGTCTGATTCACTTTCACTAATGCTCATGAAAAGTTTGTTTATAAACAGAAATAAAGTTGACAACCATGACATTGGTGTTTCCAGTGTGGAAAAAAGTACTGTCCCAACTTATACGTTTTTCTCAAAATAGCTTTCTCCGACCCAGCAGAAAACCATACAAGGGAGGGTAAAAAATAAATGGTAATTGTGCATAAAAGGTCCCACTTCACCGATTTTGATAAAATTTAAATATGTTGTCAGGGTGAAGATTCTGAACAACTTTTTCCGAAAACTATCGCGAAAAAGTATCGCCAATAATCTATTGAATTTTCTGTATTCCTGCACGCTCTACGGCAACGTAAGCCTGTCCCGGCCCACCATTTGTTTACATTTTTCTTGTAAACAAGCTGCGGACATGAGAGAAAAAACAGGGTCTCACTCTGACCATACATATATAGGCTGAACTTTAAGTTTTGAAAGACTACTCCTACATTTTTGTATGTGTGGTCGGGCCGGTCCTCTCCGCCCCCACCACCTAACCCTAACTAATTCTGATCGCATAATCTTTTTATTCTATATAGCCGTCATACAGAATTTAAACTAGTAATGGAAAAATCATGCGATCAGAATTAGTTAGGGTTAGGTGGTGGGGGGCGGAGTACCGACCACGCATACGAAAATGTAGGAGTAGTCTTTCAAAACTGAAAGTTCAGCCTATATATGTATGGTCAGAGTGAGACCCTGTTTTTTCTCTCATGTCCGCAGCTTGTTTACAAGAAAAATGTAAACAAATGGTGGGCCGGGACAGGCTTACGTTGCCGTAGAGCGTGCAGGAATACAGAAAATTCAATAGATTATTGGCGATAGTTTTTCGCAAATATCTCAGAAACCAAGGCTGAGCGACACTAATAACAACGGTGTCTCAAAATTACCTCCGGAGCCGAAAATGGGAGGTTCCTGAGATCATTTCAAGCGATATTTTCCTTTGAAAAAATGTCGTCCGCGGCTTCGTTAACGAGTTATTAACGAAAAACACGGACCAATTAGAGCGCGAGCTAGACGCGTGCAACCCGGCGCGCCGGCAGCCGAGTGCCGGTGGCACGCCGCGATGTCGCAACGAACAAAAGTTTTTCGATGATGTGAATCCTCGCCAATTTCGATAAGCTTTGGATATGTTGTCAATGCCATGATTCGGTCGTAAAGTCGATCGGCTTTAGTTTACGATATTATTGTGAAAATTTGTATTTGTAAATCGATCGATGTACTATTTCCTATTCGATTCCGATGAGCTTTATTTCAAGGGAAAAAGATATTTAAAACATCGAATTTATAACATATTTCAGTCATCGAAATCGGTGAGGACCCACATCATCGGCAACTTTACCCGAACGATAGAAGAAGCAGAAACTGATTCAATTAAAAACTCACTTATTCAGCCGTAAATCCACTTGGTTGTTACACCAGTGAAACAGGAAACACCACACTTTCACAGAATTACTGAACACTACACGTAGCACACTTTTCGAATTCGTGGTTATAACAAACGAGAAGAAATTAGAGATACTCCGACGCGGAAAGATGGCCGTGCTCTTCGCGATTCCGCGGGAAACTGTGCTCTCCCAGCCCATCCTATGGTGCCAGATGGGGTATGAAACCATGTCCAAATTCTCGGAAATACTCTCCTCCTTTTCCCCTTTCAGCGAATGGGAAACAAGTTGCGCGTGCGCGATGGGGACGCAACAATGTCATGACATTTCGCAGGTTTTAGGTTATTGCCACGTA
>CM052292.1:2862538-2888898 GCA_028455765.1 Lasioglossum oenotherae | reverse complement strand
AACATATAGTGTATTTTGCCATTAGGAAACAATTTATACGTATAAATCTATTAAATACAAACCATTATTTTCAGAAGAAAAGTCTAAATATTTTTAATATTCTCCAAATAAAATACTATTTTTTTTTAAACTTATTTGTACGCATACGGTGCTAAATTTAAAAACGAGAAAAATCCACTCCAAACCGCGACCGTGTTGTTCATAAAATAGCCGACAGCAACCGCCCGTCAACAGGAAGTGCATTGTACTATTAACTGTGTTTAGGCTTCGGTTAATTGAAGATAAAGTCTGCAGAATGCTTCTTCTTTCTTAGTTCTACACGCGTAACGAGTCTCGTGTGCCGATGGCGGCGCGGCGCGAACCAGGCGTGACCATAGTTAATGCCGTTAAAAACGGTGGCCACTTTACGTAACACACACTTCATCAGAATTCTAAATCAAAGAATCAGCCAATACATGTTAGTCGACAAATTTTAAGAAAGTAGAATGAAGTAAATCAAATTTTTATTGGAAACAGCCTTTGTAATAATTTTGTCAAATATATTCTAGCCATTTTCGAACATTTTCATAAGCCATAAATGCATAAAGATCCGCAGTCTAGTTTTCATATTGTTATATTCGTATTAAACGAAAAAATTGATGAGCTGGATGACGATGAAGTTCGAAATACATGGAATGAAATCGAGGAAGTCTATCAATTTGTGCAAAATCAACTAATAAACATTTGAAGGAAATGAGAACGGTACCAAGGTAAATGATGTGCTATAGAATGCATTTGCCCCCTTCATTCGAAATCTAGCAAGGCAGGTATTAATACACCTATATGGATTTCAGCGAGCAAACAGGTTTAATGTCGTGCAACGATTTGTATGTGAGCTCCACAAGAAACATTATGTTGGGCCCCAGGTCAGAGCTTCGAGGTAAGCGTTTGGCCTTCATATGATACGTCTCTGTATGGCCATGCTGATCGGAACATTTTCATTTAATTATTAGACAATGATGACAAAAATTGGATAAATGTACCAGCAAGTAACCAGTCAAATGTAAGATCACAATTATTCGTTGTTGTGTGATTAAATAAACTAGACAATTAAATAAACTTAATAATAATAATAAAATTAAATAAACAATAATTAAATAAACTAGACTTACCCTGCAACTTCTCATAAATAGGAGTGGTGACTCTGAAGAAGTGACGGGCAATAAATAAATTTATCTAAGTAAATAAGTATTTAAATAAAAATTTAAATAACAAGTTATTCATTATTTGAGCAAGTCTAAATGAATTATTTAAAATAATCAAGTTAATTGTTATTTACAAATACAATTTCAATTATTATTTGTATTGACAAATAATAAATTGACAAGGTTGCTATAGCAGACAAAAAACTACAAGAAACAAGAGAAGACCAAAAACTTTCAACCTCAATCCAAATAATATTTCGATCTTTTATTTGCAAATAAGAAATAATATGATAATTTATTCAGAAGTTATAAAAAGTTTAGTTATTATTTGCAATTAAAATCACACGTTTATTTATTATTTAAAATAAAATTTGCCCAACACTGCTCTGAAGCAACACTAAAAATTTTTGTGCCATTATTCAAAATATTGTTTACATTATTAAGTATGTTGGTATCTAACCAACATTACGAAATGATTTATGTATTGTATGAGGTATTATATCAATTGCATAAATTGAAAAGGAATGGAATTATTGTAGGTCGGAAGAAATGTTTAATTTTCCATAAAACGGTAACCTTGAGAACATATTTGAAGGTCATGGACATTGGAGTTTACCTAACAAAATGCCGAAACTGATGAAATTGAAACCAAATTATATTAAACAATAATGTGTCATGAACTTTAATGGTGAAACGTTCAGCCCCGTCGATCGTGAATCATCGGTTTGTTGTTTTCACACGTTCGCTGTGTTCGTGGGAGATTGCCGTTCCAGGGCAATGTGAACGCGTATTGTTCGTCCACCGAACATCGGTCACGTCAATTTCCTTATTCGTTTAATTATTGTCTTCGTTTCGAGCAGGCAGCCAACGATTGCTGCCCCGAAACAATGACGCGTGCACCTCGGTGCCGCCGTAGGTGGCGGCCATTATCCCTCCTACTTGCTTGTTATCCCTTTCCATTTTTCTCTGCTTATTGTCCGCACAATAACGCGAAGAGTCAATTGGCATTGTTTCAGCGCACAACGGAACAATTCTCTATTTCCCAAGTACAAAACGAATATTCGTTCTCGCCCTCGCGCCGTAGCCGAATCCAAAGGGCGCTGGAAGATCGCGGTTCGAACCATTTGTTCGGCCCTTACACCCCCTAACCTAACCTAACCTAACCTAACCTAGACTTGGTGTAGATGTTTGGGGAAGAGTTGCTGTTGGAGCCGTTTTACGTAAAAGATTTTGCACTTGATATTCATCTGCTCTCTAATTAGTCACTTATCAATCATTTTACATATGTATATGTGCAGTGAAAAGCAAAAATGAACCAAGGAAACAATTTTTTCAAAAATTAATGTGTTTAAAAGAAAATCTCAAGAATCACGTGATTTTAAATACAAAGAAATATTACGAACGCAATTTACAATTAAAAATTAAATTAAATTACTTAAATTAATTTAAATTAAATTAAATTAAATTAATTAAACAATTAAATATATGCCAGTCGAAGAACACGATATTGACAAATTCAATTAAATTCTCACCTGTTGAAGGTTCTAGATTGGCCAGCATAAAATCCAGACTCGAATCCAATTGAAAGATATCGATTTCCTTGAAGGGATGATTAAATAAAAAATATCACTTTCCCTGTCTTCACTGAATCAATCATGCGCCCAAGTGAAGGAACAATGAGGATCAACTCTCTTTTGAGAAGTCCTGTAGTTCTAGCATTAAGAAAAATTCGTAAATAAAGGTTTGAATGGACCATTCATACTTTCATTGTCAATAGCGCCACAGCTGTTAGCAAAAAGCGTTCGGGCAATAGGTCTTTTCGCTCTCTCGCAATCAGAGGAGAGCGAACTATGTCTCAAGGTCGGTTGCACAGGTTGTTCGGTGGAGAGAGAAGTATGATTGATAGGCCAGGTAGATATGTTCGCTATAGTGTATATTCCCATCGATAGCTATTGTTCGAGGTTACGAACTAAATGCTCGATGCAAATATGTGTGATTTCATAAATGATTTTACAATTTTATATTTTATAACGATAATAATATTAGTACTACAATAGATAGAATTGATAAAATTAACGCTAAACCTACTGAGCCTTAAAAGTAACTGGTACATGTTCCCTTATCAAAATGACAAGATAAATATTATTTAGACTTTGTGCGACGCCTATTATAATACGTGCTCTATTAAAGATATTTACACAATCAATTCTTAGAAAATCATTTTTATTATTTCAATAATTGTAAAATAATAAATCTGGAACCGGTCATTTTGACCAGTGGTGGTAGGTTTAGTGTTAATTATTACTAGATTCGCTAAAAAGAGGATTTGCGATATTATTGACGTACATAACATTTTTATTATTAAAATGACACCAAACATGACACAATTTGTATCATATTTACTTATTTAATTCGCGATATAATACAACCTCGATTATCCAAACTGTTAAATTATTTATCCAAACACTTACGTTACTAATAGAAAGATTGTATTGTATATGATTCGTTTAAAATCCGGTTGTTCAAAGTAAAGAATTCATATAACATTGATTCGGATAATCGAGGTTCTATTTCAAATTGTGTCATGTTTGGGCTCATTTTAATCGGAAAAACGCCACAAATATGTTACTGAGAGTTTCATAAAAATATAATGAACGCAATTGACAATTAAAAATTCAATTAAATTAATTAAATTAATTTAAATTAAATTAAATTAATTTAAATTAAATTCAATTAAATTAATTTAAATTAAATTAAATTAATTAAACAATTAAATATATGCCAGTCGAAGAACACGATATTGACAAATTCAATTAAATTCTCACCTGTTGAAAGTTCTAGATTGGCCAGCATGTCATGTTTGGGCTCATTTTAATCGGAAAAACGCCACAAATATGTTACTGAGAGTTTCATAAAAATATAATGAAGTACAAAAAAATGTGTCATATGCCACAACAAATATAACAAAAATTTCCAGTACTTTCACATGGGGGAATTGAACATTTATTTCTTCTGATAAGTTAGAACAAAGTTCCCGGCTGCTTGTATTAATATTATTGTACTGATACAGATTTGTTAACGTTAACATACGTTTACTCTGTTACAGCTGAATCGGACATATGCACGTTCTCCGCAAGAAACGAGCATTTCCACGTGAACAACAAGCCGTCGTCGTCGTTGTTCACGTCGAACACACGACCGAAGGCGCTGAGAGAGCTGTACGAGGCCGCTGCCATAGTCGCTGTCAGAGGATTGGATAGTCTGAGAAGGGATGGCAGTTCCGTGGATATGTTCCTGTGCACGCCCGTCCTTGGCAAGAGACGGCGGGACCAGAGTCTCGACATCGAATCCAGAATCGTATGTAGAAATCTGTTCGAATGTGGAACCACATGTCAGTAGACATCAAAGTATTATTGCGAACAAACAGAAAATTCATTCCTCTTTAGTGTCCTCTTTATTTATTGGTGTTCTATATTTTTGCTATTTCATCTATTACAAATATTTAGGAACACAGTACTGCTCTCAATTGAGACTACTCCCCCCACTCTACCTTCCCCTTCTACGACGCTACTCCCCACGCTTCCGCCGCGTGCCGGTCACGTGACACGTCCCATCTCAGTCGCGCATGTGTCCGGTACTGGTAGAGAGAGGGGATGTAAAAAAACTCCTTTGTCCTTCCCAATTCTTCTACCTTTTAATCCCTTAAAATCTCCATTCTTTCTTTGTTTTTTAAATTTTCAGTTCCACGAGTACATTTTTTTCGTGTACTTCACTTCACTAAGTTTTTTATTTTTGCTACTGTATTTTTCATTACCATTCATTTTATCTATAATACTTTTTGTCTAGAATCGTATCCTACCTATTTACGTATATTGAATATGTACCTAACCAGAAACGTTAGGCTGAAGTGAACCTCGTTTCTTATATGTAGTAGTTGCGATTCACATCGCAGTATCAGGGGCATTCATAGTGATTTAATGTACGTAATGCTGAGGGCTTAATTTGTTTACTGAAAAGACAAGAGAAGTTTCTTTTTATATTTTTATTGTATCAAAGTAGGTATGTAAGTAATAAACTTTCCCCTATGCAATTAAAAGCGATATAAAGAATATACAATCGTGTGAACAATAGTCCTTTGGAGATCGAGGTCTTATTTTTACCTTTTACGAAGAATCGTTTTCCAAATGCTGAGATTATAAAAATATTAGAATGATCGACAAGTTTGTTTGCCTCGTCAACGAGAATACATTATCATTATAATCTCATTATAACCTAACCTAACCTAACCTAACCTAACCTAACCAGAAACGTTAGGCTGAAGTGAAGCACGTTTCTTATATGTAGTAGTTGCGATTCACATCGCAGTATCAGGGACATTCATAGTGATTTAATGTACGTAATGCTGAGGGCTTAATTTGTTTACTGAAAAGACAAGAGAAGTTTCTTTTTATATTTTTATTGTATCGAAGTAGGTATGTAAGTAATAAACTTTCCCCTATGCAATTAAAAGCGATATAAAGAATATACAATCGTGTGAACAATAGTCCTTTGGAGATCGAGGTCTTATTTTTACCTTTTACGAAGAATCGTTTTCCAAATGCTGAGATTATAAAAATATTAGAATGATCGACAAGTTTGTTTGCCTCGTCAACGAGAATACATTATCATTATAATCCCATTATATAATATCATTATAACCTAACCTAACCTAACCTAACCTAGCCTAACCTAACCTAATCTAACACCTTTTATGGCCATTGGTTTAAAAAGTAACGGCCAAGTGTTTGAATAATTCAGCCGTTCATGCATCTCTTTAAGAATTAAATAACGTTCTTTTAAACTAATTTTTATAAACGCTTTTTCAGTATTGTAAGAGGTATTTCTAAGCTAACGAACTTGTCCGTATTTTATTTGATCTCACAACTTTTTACGGCCCTACGAACTTGGTTCCTGTTTACAGGATGTGTTTGTTGGGATTCAGATATTTGTGGACGGCAACGAGTGTAGTTTGCATCCCTTATTGAATTGCGTAATCCCGATACGCTTTTAAACAGGCAACGACGCGGATAACACGGGAGATTCGGCCGCAGACACGATCGCGAGTCTTAAATATAGTCGAGCCATTTTCACCGTATTCGTAACGAGCGCATAGAAAGGGAGCAGACTGTAACACAATCCGTTGCGTATTCCGTGCGTGAAACCCGCTTGGTCACGAGGTGACATCTGACAATGGCTGTGCCCACGCAGTGCCGCAGTGCGTAAAACACGTCGGTAGCTTTTCGCCGCAGCATCAAGTTTCTATGAAACAGAAGCAATGCGGCAATACTTCCTACAATACCATTGTCGGCTCGAACTGAACGAAGTTTGACAACTGTCGTGCTGCTCGCAATGGTCCCAAGATCTCTGAGGATAGTCCTGGATTTCATTAAAAATGTCCGGTTCGAGCTTTTTAACATCACTGATCGTTGAACTGAATATTTCTAGAAACGACTGACCCTATACGGCGGACGGATACTCCATAATGACAGCTTCGTGTGTTCACAATTCCGCCATTTTGTAAATGATCGAGATTTTCAATTGATCTTGCTTAATATACTTCCTCATTGCCTCGTGAAAAAATATATAAGCCGTTTATTTTCTCAGTTCACTTCCAAGAAAAATCAAGCTAGCAATTTTAATATTTACATTTCTACGTTATCTTAAAATCACAAAGATTTTGTGAAAAGGGAATTAGCTGGTTAATAGAATGATACAAATTTTTATTTTGAAAGTGGCCTAAATCCATTTGTCAGTAAACAAATAAACAATGGATTGGTTAAAAATATGCTGGATGCGTTTTTTGGGAAATGAATCATATAAAATTTTCTATAATATATTAATGGATGAGATTGCAGAGTTTAAAATACTGAATTTATTACCACGTCGGGGTAGACCAAGAAAATTCGAAAATATCGTATTGACACCACTTTATAAAAACACAAGACAAATTACAACAGCGAAATACAAATCCCTCCCGCATACACAAATGTAAACGAGGATTAAATTGTTATGTAATTTATATAGTTAGAAGATTTCCTGAATTGCATAAATGGTGTTTTGTAATGAAATACAAAATAAATTGAATATTGTTTTTTTCAATTTGAAGCATTATCAATTAACTCGAATGGACTTGGGCTGTTTCAAACTTTATGACAAATCTAGTTGTTAATTTTGAAAGTGGCTTAAGTCCATTCTTGGTAAGAAGACACATATTATTCACTTAATAATTGCTATTTTTTCATAGGAATTGTAAATTTAACTCTCTTATTGTTAGATTTAGATGACTTTCAAAATACTCGCATAACTCATGTAATTTTAATTGTTTCCGTTCGAAAAATATAACGTGTGTACTTTGAACACTCAAGAATATGTGTGCAGAATTATAATGCAAATAGTGTTTGATAATTCCTCTGAAAAAAAATATTAAACATTCTATAACAGCATCGGAATTTCTTGAAATAATGAAAGATGAGTCTACGAAAGATAGACAAAAATCTTAGTTAGTCTTTAATATTAATGGACAAACTTTTACCTCTCCTTTTCCGTAATAAATTTTACAATTAGAAAGCGTAGTCATTAAGTATTTTGTTATTATTAATAATTTTACGAGTATAATTCTGGAATACAGCCGGCCGTTATCGAAGATCTACGCAGATGGACGTCCACGGAGGCTCTCGGGGACGTTACTGTACCACCGGATTGCATGTCCAGGATCCTGGGAGATACAGACGACGATGCCGTCGATCACAAACTTCCCAGCCCGGAAGAACAGGTTCAAGCTGTCGCTCTCAAGTAAGAACGAAATTTATGCCATCTTAACCGCTAACTGCGGAATGGTGTTTCTGACGTATACCGTAATCATTTTTCTATGCGCATGAAAATTCTCGTATTTCCTTTGCCAAGCAGCCGAGCTATTTCAGCTTTCACGTTAAAGGCAGTAGCGCCATTAAAATTTAATTTGTTACACATATGTAGTCAAATTATCACTGGGAAGCAGAAGATAAAAAGAATTTCGTAAAATCATCAGAATACTATATTCTATTGATCATCAGTAGACTGCGAATTTTATGCAATTATGGCAAAAATTGGATAGGTACAATTTAAAATAAAATAACGAAGTAAGAGAATTTAGAAACATCAATTTACTATTTTCAACGTGATAAAATGATTAACGGTCGAAAGAACTTTTTACGAAATTGTATGAACTGAATGAGGCAATAGTCTTTAGTAATCTTAGAAAATTGAAAATGGTAAAAATCGACATTCTTCAATTTTTTAAAATCTTTTTATTGTTTTCAACTGCACCAACTCGTTTTTGTCAAAAGGCAATCTATTGATATAGATGCACCTGGATATATTCTTGAGTTGTGATGGCGTCAAAAATATGTATATTTTAAAATATTATATTTTATGTATATGTAAAACTGATCACACATACTTGAAATCGAAATAACTTTTGTATGAATTGACCTCAATTTCTCTGTAAGGCTAGAGGAATTGGTTTAGTAAATAACGTCTAAAAAATATGTTGAAAAAATGTGTGGTCGTAATTATGAAAAACAATATTAAAAATTGATTTTTACAACTTTTTTAGCTGGGCCAATAACGAGAATTTAAAAGATATGTTTGGTCAGCTTGTATAAACTACATACGCTCCGAAAATTTCATTCAAATTGGTTAATTGGTTTACGAGTTGTAAACGTTCAAAAGTGGCCGATAATCTTGAAAAATTGCAATTTTTACCAGTTTTGATCGTTTATAGCTCGTGAACCAATTAATCAATTTCAATGAAATTTTCGAAGCGTGTATAATTTATACGAGTCGACCAAACACATATTTTAAATTTTCGTCCAGCTAAAAAAGCCGTAAAAATGAATATTTACTATTGTTTTTCACAATTCCGACCAAATGCATATTTTCAACATATTGTTTAGACGTTATTTACTAAACTAATTCCTCTAGTTCTTCTAAAGTCATTTTGATTTAAAGCGTGTGTGATCAGTTTTGCTCCTAACTGTACAGTATGCAAGGATGCATCACAGTAGGTCCATTTATTAAGGCCACAGTACAAAAAGCACATTTACAGACCTTGGAATGGCTAATGTTACACTGTTGCACTTTTGTTACACTTTTATTTGAAGATTAATTGTTGCACGTAATCTTGTAATTTATGCTAGTGGTTCCAGTAATTTGAACACCCACAAGTAAAAATATATGGGTGACCTCTTAAAATTGAAAAAATTGTCTCCACATAACAATATTATTTATAAAAAAGTAGCATACAAATTTGCATAGAAGCATCTTGTAATTTATGCTAGTTGTTCCAGTGATTTGAACACCCACAAGTAAAAATATATGGGTGACCTTAAAATTGAAAAAATTGTCTCCACATAACAATATTATTTATAAAAAAGTAGCATACAAATTGCATAGAAGCATCTTGTAATTTATGCTAGTGGTTCCAGTGATTTGAACACCCACAAGTAAAAATATATGGGTGACCTCTTAAAATTGAAAAAATTGTCTCCACATAACAATATTATTTATACAAAAATAGCATACAAATTGCATAGAAGCATCATGTAATTTATGCTAGTTGTTCCAGTGATTTGAACACCCACAAGTAAAAATATATGGGTGACCTCTTAGAATTGAAAAAATTGTCTCCACATAACAATATTATTTATAAAAAAGTAGCATACAAATTGCATAGAAGCATCTTGTAATTTATGCTAGTTGTTCCTGTGATTTGAACACCCACAAGTAAAAATATATGGGTGACCTCTTAAAATTGAAAAAATTGTCTCCACATAACAATATTATTTATAAAAAAGTAGCATACAAATTGCATAGAAGCATCTTGTAATTTATGCTAGTTGTTCCAGTGATTTGAACACCCACAAGTAAAAATATATGGGTGACCTTAAAATTGAAAAAATTGTCTCCACATAACAATATTATTTATAAAAAAGTAGCATACAAATTGCATAGAAGCATCTTGTAATTTATGCTAGTGGTTCCAGTGATTTGAACACCCACAAGTAAAAATATATGGGTGACCTCTTAAAATTGAAAAAATTGTCTCCACATAACAATATTATTTATACAAAAATAGCATACAAATTGCATAGAAGCATCTTGTAATTTATGCTAGTTGTTCCACTGATTTGAACACCCACAAGTAAAAATATATGGGTTACCTCTTAGAATTGAAAAATTTGTCTCCACATAACAATATTATTTATAAAAAAGTAGCATACAAATTGCATAGAAGCATCTTGTAATTTATGCTAGTGGTTCCAGTGATTTGAACACCCACAAGTAAAAATATATGGGTGACCTTAAAATTGAAAAAATTGTCTCCACATAATAATATTATTTATAAAAAAGTAGCATACAAATTGCATAGAAGCATCTTGTAATTTATGCTAGTGGTTCCAGTGATTTGAACACCCACAAGTAAAAATATATGGGTGACCTTAAAATTGAAAAAATTGTCTCCACATAACAATATTATTTATAAAAAAGTAGCATACAAATTGCATAGAAGCATCTTGTAATTTATGCTAGTGGTTCCAGTGATTTGAACACCCACAAGTAAAAATATATGGGTGACCTTAAAATTGAAAAAATTGTTTCCACATAACAATATTATTTATACAAAAATAGCATACAAATTGCATAGAAGCTATTTTTCACATCACAACTAAAGATCATCCTAAATCAAATTATAGAATAATAAAATGGAACTGCAACTTAAAAGAAGTAGAAAAGGCTACAAAAATAATGTATAATGTTGTTCAGGTTCCCGGCAGAAATTGTGGCGGTGGACGTCAGTGGAAGAGGATTCGAAAGAATGTCGATGAGAAGGAGATCTTTGCTGTCCGGTCCAGAATGCCAAGAAACCGCTGTGAAAAGGCGATCGAGGCTTCGCAGGCCTAGAGGGAAAAGACGAAATACGATCGCTGGTACCGATCAAAAAGAAATACGACAGGCTATTGGAGGGTAAGTTAGAAACGCACGATTTAATTGATAAAAAATGGAGCCGTTCATAATCCAAAGCATTTAACCACCTTTCGAGTCTCTTTACCTTTTCCTTCTAAAACCCTTGATTGAAAAACTTTTTTAAAATATAAATTTCCACGATCCGGCTTAATACCACTGAATGACAAAAATTGAAAGAACAGTTAAAAAGTAATGCACACTACTTCATCAATTTTCTCTATTTCTTTGGTGGAATGGAAATTGGGTGGAATATACCTTAACCGCTCCATCAAAAATTAAGTAATTCGAAACAATAGAATTAGCAAAGATACGAGAACCAAAATGAAATTTGGTAGAATTTAAAAACAAATAAGAAATTAAAATGAAATTTGGTGGAATGAAGATACAACCAAGATATCAAACTGAAATTTGGTACACTTAAGTTATAGACGAGAAATCAAACAACAAATACTTAACCTCACCATAAATTAACTGAACAACACAATTGTATATTTTAAATCAAGATCGTCCATTCCAAAGCCGTGTAGCAATAGCTTTCGAAGCTAATGAAAGTAAACAAAATTATAATATTTAATTAACTACCTGTTGAAGTGATTCAATTATTGAGATAATTTGAGAGAAAGAGTTGTCGTTGTTCTCTACATTTGAACTTGCATCATCTAGCTTATTGCCAGCTAGATTCTAGCACAAGCAATAGATCCAAATACCATGAATGTCTTGCAGTAAGTGATGGCTCATGCTGTCTCGTGTCCTTGCCTTACGCATAGTGAAGAAGCACTTGAGACAACATGATTGAGGTAGTTGTCAGATGCGGCTGACTCGTACCGTCTGGACACAGCTTCCAAAATCTAACTAAAATAATTATAAGAAAATGTGAAGAGATCGTACATATATTTCGTAAGTCTAAACACATGTTCGATAGAGATTGTATAATTTCAAGCTGTAAGATGTCGATTTACATGTTTTGTTAGCATGCTGTATGATGCTCTAGGTGTTCTAAGAAACAAAAGTTCACCACTGCATCTGTCTGTTTGATTAACCCCCTGCCTGACTCGCGATAAAGATTTCTAACACAATCCATTAAATATAAAATTCTCTTTTTCTTAAAGGAAGTAATAAACCTCAAAGAAGTTCTAATCACTGCAAAATAGATGATAAGGTAAGGGGTTAAAGAAGATAGACTTCCCGAGGGTTAGGGGGACGAGTAATATTTTCCTGAAAAGAGGAGGGGTGGTCCAATGAAATTTGAGGTCCTGGTGTACAAATGAAATACTCGTTAGATTTACTTTGCGTGTGTCTGTTCGCAGAGAAACGATCGACGAAGACGCGGACGGAACGATATCGAACATAGCGTCTCGGACGCAGCGCTCGGCGAGCACGGACATACTGGGCTCGTCGAAGAAGGAGTCGCCGACTGAGAAAAAGTCTCACTTCAACACGCTGAAAGCGTGGGGCATGTCCCGGTTGAAGTTGATCAGCCCGAAATCGAGTCAGCAGCAGCAGCAGCAGGAGCAACCGGGGACGACCGCTGCGAGCACAACGAGGTCAGAGACGGATCTAAATCAATCGAGGTCGACGGAAGAGAGAAATATTTACGAAATGGTAACAAGTAGGCGTAGGAAGGACAAGTCGCACGAGAGGAAGCCCAGCTCGTCGAGCTCCAGCGGGAAGAGTATCGCGAGCATACCGGTGTCAGTGCCCACCACGGAGAAACAGCCGAGCGTGAAATTACGCGAGAGCGCGGTCCAAAGGAGAGAGAGACGAAAGGGGAGCAACCGGGATGACCCGCCTCATTCGAGCTCAGGAAACTGGAGTGCGTCTTCGGAGAGCGGAAGGGCGAGTATCGGCAGCGAGACGACCACCACCACCCATCAGCCACGGTAAGCTCCCTGGAGACTCGAGCAAGCCTGACCAACCGATTCCCCACTTGCGTCAAACTGCACAACAATCTATCTACCCTTCGATGATATTCGGAGAAGTTGTAGAAAGCAGTTTTCTTGGACAACTTCTTACTTTGCATGTAGTGACGGTCTTCGCTTAGTTTCCGAGATACAGTGTTCTCTCCGTAAATGTCCAAAAGATCTCTATAGTAACTGCGGGCCGATGGAATTGCGTAGAATAACTTCCTTTTATTAATGATATATATAATTAAGTGGTGTACACTTTTTAGGTTAAGCACGTGTTTAATAATATGTAGTGGCGAGAGACTAGAGGGTTCGGCCACAAATAAGTTACGACGAGTACGTATCACGCGTTACAATAGTGTCACGTGGTTACGTACGAGTTAATATATCATCGAACAGATGTCGCGATTAAGATATGCTCCCTAACCCCCGACGTACTTCCTCCCATAAGCAACGGTGCGCAATTTGGTATTGTTGATTGTGAAAGCTTCGTTCGTTGACAACATTTAACGCATTCGATCCGAATTCTTTCTATTTGGATCTTCTTCCTTTTTCTTTCAGAAGTCGGTATTACCTATCTGACGGTGAGTGTATATCGAATTTGAAACTTGTGTGTTAATGTTCGAAACTGGAACGTGTGATCCAACAGTTTATTCTTTCCATCTTCATCAATGAATGAATACTAAAAAGAATGTTGAGAAATTGTATGTCACTGTTGTATTATATACTTTAAAGTTTAAACAATTCTTCATCAACTACTTTTATCAAGACATACGATTTCTTAATATTCAATCAAAAATCGTTTAAACGATCAACATCTTAAATGAGTATCTATTCTATCTGCTATTCTTGATTCGGTTTACATTCAATCTCACTTTTGCCGTTTGATGCAAATATTTTGCACGCACTCGTTTGTCCACATGTTGTTAACACTGAAACTATCAAACACTAAAGGCGAAAAATATTCTATCTGAATTGCAACAAACTGGAATGAGACAGAAATTTATTTTCTTTCTTAATATGTTTAATAGCATGAAAATAATATAATATTTTTAAATTCTTATAACAGTTTTACTGTCGAAAATTGCACCTACTCATTTTTGTCATAAATGCATCAAATCCGCTATCTATTATGAAAAATTGTTTAATAAACTCCTTTATTCAAGAACACATTACAATAAAGGTCTGAATAAATGCAAACTTGTTATTATAACTTGTTATTAACGATTGTATATTACTGTGTAATAATAACAAGTTTGCATTTATTCAGACCTTTATTGTAATGTGTTCTTGAATAAAGGAGTTTATTAAACAATTTTTCATAATAGATAGCGGATTTGATGCATTCATGACAAAAATGAGTAGGTGCAATTTTAGACAGTAAAACTGTTATAAGAATTTAAAAATATTATATTATTTTCATGCTATTAAACATATTAAGAAAGAAAATAAATTTCTATCTCATTCCAGTTTGTTGCAATTCGGGTAGAATATTTTTATTTTGCATAAAGATTCGCTGTCTGATAATAAACGATGAGAAACATGCAATTTTGATCAGTCTGGTAATTCTAGTGTTAATAATTTCACGTATTCCAATCTCATTCGCCTGTTTTAGCACTGACATACGGTTTTCGTCAAGATACGCTGCCGTGATAATTAATTTTTTGTGTCCTGAGTTGAGTACACGCCTGATCTCAAGTTTCATGTTACTTACTAGCTGTCGTCGACACTGAATAACTGAACAACTCAGCACAGAAATGCGAGTGTGACTCGAAGTTTTTAAATTGTCAGTTTAAACGTGCATTAAATTTCATAATATTAATTTTCGTTTATTTAGAGCTTAAGCAATACAAATACAAATATTTAGCTACTTTCAACACGACTAGTGAAAAAACTGTTTAAAATTAGTATCAGTAAATCCTTTAAATTACATAGTAAATAAAACACTTAAAATAATTGTTGGGAAGAAAATTGAACAAAATTCGAAGTAGAAAGGATTTAAAGAAAAAAGCAATTATTTTCAACTATTGTATGTAATAAGAACGCGTAGGTTTGTGAAATCGTGATAACTACCCCTTCATCCAAGGTTTCCGTGATATCTCAGAAGATCTAGTGTTGATCAAATGAATGATTTACGTAAAATCATGCGACTCCATGCGACACGTTCTAACGATCTGAAATGTTATTACCCAGGTCGACAACAACAGCATCGATTGGCACATCCTCCACTTCTCTGAGCCACGTCAGGCGATTCAAGGGGCGAGATACGTCAGCCTCGTCTTCGGTCACATCGGAAGGTACACTGACACCCGATATTATACAGGATATTGCGGTGGTGCCTTTCTCCGATGATGGCGAGACATCGTCCGTGTATTCCTGTGACACCGAAGGGTACTACACGTCGTTCCACGTGGATTCCGGCTTGAAAACCCTGCGAGAAGAGGAGCCAGTCCCGCAGAGTTCATCATCGACTAGAACGAACGACGTCAGCTCTGATCCCACCTCGCCGACAGTGGAAAATGAATACGAACTATTCGGAAGAGGATCAACGTCGACGACTACAAGTTCCGCTGGAACAGTCTGCACAGCATTATTGGCACCTCCACCGCCGGAAAGAAAGTCCAGCCTTACGGTTGTTGCTATGGTGAGGATTAATCTTGTCTTTTATTCTTCATTCATTGCGCAATCTTCCCTTAATCCTCTAGAGAAATAGAAATAGCATGATCCTGATTGGGTTCTTTTATGTCTCCAGGTGCACGGACAGAACCAAAATGGCGACGAGTCTCCGGACAGTGGGCACAACACCTCCTCCTCGCCTGTGGAGTCCGCTTCGAGTCCAGCTTGCACGGGAAGATCCTGTTCGGAGTTCGAATACTCCGAGTCCAGTGATCTGGAGGGCTGCGAGAGGATCGAGAGAATTCGTTCGAAAACGGCGATCAACACCAGTCGCATACCGTCCATGTGCGTGATCACGCCACCTGGTTCAGATGATGAACTCACTCGAGAATCGGAACAGCCCATCAAGATAAGCGAAAACAGGAAGTCTGAGATCCAGGCTGGAGGATCGGTCCTCATGTCCGCCACTGTTGGAACCTCCAAGATGGAGGTAATCAACGGACAGGACAAGAATCTGTACGCAACTGTACAAGTGTTACCTTCGCCGGTGAACGATAAACCAACGATCGGACAGGCGTCTGCTAAGATCAACCCTCTCAGCGGTGTTTTGGGCAAGCTTCGTGGCGTACTTCCGGGCAGGAAGCACGTGTCGAAGAATCAAGGGAATCAGGAGCAAGGGAACGCAGACTCCGGCGACTATGTCACCATAGCCGACGTGAGAAACAACAACGACAAACGACAAGAGCCAGCAACCGCTTCGAACACGGCTCCCGCTTGGTCCCCAGTCTTGTACGCCAACTCCGACATCTTCAAGAAGGACGCCGAGTACGTTAGTCTAAGCGAGTTACCAAAAAAGCCAACCTCATCTCTGGAGAGGAAGAGACAGGGTGCAAGAGTCACATTAGATTCGGAGGGCAAGGTTGTCTATACGTCTGACAGCTTGAAAAGAAGGAAAGGGGCGCATTCTACCTTTAATCCAGGTACAGTTCATTGTTTATTTCATTGTTCTGTCCACGCGCAACGTTTAAAGATCCCAAACTTTCTAAACACCAACGAATGCACCACAACTGATGTCTGCGCAACTGCGCAAGAGGCTACATTCAACCCCTGATCCTCTCACGAAATAGCGTCTTCGTTTCCCTCAAGATAAGCTGTCGCTAACATGTTGACGAAATTCCAGGTCCATTCGTGAGAGAAGGAGTATCACCGAGCCCGTCGCCATTGTTACACCGTGCAACCCCGAACGTTCGAGCAGTGACGAAGAGCAACGACGCGGTAGATGGTCCGACGAAGTTAACGCCACCCACGTCGCCTCAGCTGGGAAAGCTGATCATCCGAGCAGCTAGAAGCCCGGATCGAGCATCCAGTCCGGACTACGTACGAACACCGACGACCGTGGTGGGACCCACGAGTCCAACGACAGCCCATCGACAAGTTCGGGGCGCTTACGTGAACATGCAGGAGGATGAAGGTAAGAAGGCTTCTGGTACGAGCGCTGACGAACGAGATTGCACTGGCTGTGTCGGTAGATTAGAAGCACCATTCGCACACCCCGGCAACACTCATCTTAACGACGAAGCGAGTACAATTGTGGCCACCGACGGCAGCCCGTTGCTGTCCGCCAACGGCACGTGTCAGACCGCTGCCACCGGAACCGTGGCGCTGGCGCCGAGTAACAAAGTCCTAGATCTTAACAAACCCAAGCTGTCCTCTAACAAACCGTACATTGCTAGATCGACCGTGGGTGCGATCGTCTGCGACGAGAATCACCCACCGGCGACCGGCGACGACAGCTTGTCGGCTCAGGAAGGCTGTCGGTCCATGAATAAGACAGACGCGCTGAGGACGTCGTCTTCTAGATCAACAAACCTGCGCCTCGACTTCGAGAAGTCGGCCCTCTGCCTAAAGAGTCTGAGGCCGACAGGCAACACGCCCAAGTTGAGCAGGAAGTTGCTAGTGTCGGACCTCGACACGCCAAGCTTTTACAGGAAACTGACCAAGGTGGACCCTCGATGCGACAACAAAGACCTGGCCGATGTCAAGGACACCGAGAAACACATCAATAACTGTAACTCGACCGACAAAGACGTCGCGTTCGAGTCCTCCAGCGTTCTCGAGACGTGTTCCGACGGCAACGCGACGAGAAGATCCGATAGTCTCCGGGAGGATAGAATCGAACACAAAGTAAAACGCAGCGAGAGCTATCGGATGGCGAACAGCCCAATCATGTTTATAAGAAAGTTCTCGAGTTCCGCGGAGAAGTCGTCCAAGATCTCAAGGACGCCGTCGGAGGAGTTGCAGGAGGAATTGTTGAAGGAGAGCATCAACTATCCCGAGACCGTGTCCAGCCCCGAGCCTCAGAATGACCTGGGCTTCTGCGCGGACATAGCGATCTCAGTACCTATCACGACTGTCCCAAAGAGTCCTCGACCTAGAGCTACGGATATTGAGCCCGCGAGAGTGCTCAAATATTCCGGAAACGATACAGAAATTTGGTGATTTCAATTCTGCATTAATCCGTTAACCGCGCCATCTTCTCTTATGGTAAACTCCTGAATGGATGGGAATACTGTTTTGTAGTATCGCAAACGGTACGAAACAATTAAACGCAGTAATTAGTATTATCGATAAATAGCAGAAGGATACTGAGGAATCATTGGAGAAAGTTAAAGTTGTATCACTGCACTGCCTTATAACTTAAAAAGTAATGTTACAAATGAATAAGTTGTGGCAAAAATGCTGTTTAGGGGACTCACTTCCATTGACCATCACGTATATTGTTACGGACACAATTCTCAGTGACTTCCAGAAGGTGTTAGCCTGAATTTTTGAACCAAAATTTCTGGAAGTTATTCGGAAGGTGACGCTGACAACATACGTAAAGGTCAATGATATTGAAGATGCGTCTTCCAACCAACAGTATTATCCGAGATTCGCTGTTCCACTGGGGTCATCTTCCCTTTTCAGATGATCCGAATTTACGGAGTGCTTATAAAAATCATATGCAGTTTGATATACATATTAAGTATGAATAGTGACTAGGCCAATATCACCATTTATGAATTCACGTTTGCATCGTCGGTCACTCACTCTTACAATTGGACATGCATTGATGGACGAAATTGTAAGACATTCCGAAATTGTCGCGATAAAGACTTGGCATTGTGTTTATATCTAACAGTATTATATCTGAAGCAGAACCACTTATTAATAATCAATATATCTCTGTGAATTAAACTCATGATATAATTTTCCATATAAACAAAAGCAATAGAATTTCATATGGACAGAATTGTAAAAATATTTTCCTAGACAGTGTAATCAAACAGCCAATTAACCATTCGACATCGTAGCATTTTTTTTAGTTTCATTTTAGTTTCTTTTTTTTAGTTCAGTATTTACGTAGTAGCGTAAATTAAACGAACAATACAAATTCCTTGCATTATTCGTTTAATTTACGAAGATGTTGGACACACATTTTAATATAATTGTTTGATATTTCGTTTAATTTGTGAACTGTCGGACAAGTCTGTTTAATATAAACGCAAAATCAAATGTTTATTCCGATAATTTTGTCCACTAATATATTTGACGTATTTACCCATGTAAATGTTGCGTCTATGGTTTATGTACTTTACCCAATGTCGCTTTTATGGTATTGTGAATGTATACATGGCGAAACAACGGAGAATTTATGGGGAAAATTCTCAGTCGCTGGTTGTCCGTGACCTATATGGCGCCGGCGACTTTAAAGAAAGCAAAACGGGAAGGTTTATCTACATCGTACCGGTATACTACGATGATTTCTTAGTTCAATTAAACCGCAAGTATTTATGTTTACATTTTTATGGCGCACAGCGATCATCGAATTTTTAAAAATATACAGCAGAGGAGAAAAAGTCACAAAAATTCAAATTTCTTCAGCTTTCATCGCATTTTTATGAACGTCTTGAAAAATTGACTGATGAGATTTCGCATATGAAGTCCAAACACAGCGTCTTTAATGGGATTCATAAGCACGCGCACTGTTTCGCGGAAATTCCAATTACGCATAGTTAAAATTACTCAATGACCTCATGTTCAAGCTCGCTTTCATCGGAAATGCCTCCAACAATCTGTTGATAATAATATTTTGATACGGTTTAGAGAAAACCGTAAAATTCGATATTTTTATTCAGGCACTCATGTCGAGTCCTTGCCCCGAAGTGCAATCAGGAATTATTCCGTTTTTCTTTCGTAGTCCGTCAACCATGATAACGACCGAGATTATTCTAACGTCTATTCGATTTGGTTACTATAAATAATCAATAATTTAAACTTGCTGCTACAAGATTAAAATTTAAATAGGACGTTCTGATCTCTGGGTCAAAATGGACCCAATTCCGACCATCCAAGGGTTAACAGTTTTAACCCGTTGTACGTAATCTACCAATATTTTTTGATTCTTCTGACAATTTAACTGTTTAAAATTTTACTCGCTCAATTATTCGATAATTAATTGAAAATTTTATCTGTTTCGTTCGACCTTCGACATATTTAGAACTGGTTCAAAGCGTTATTGTTTTTAACCTTCCCCTTTCTTATGTTCTGTGAACAGGATGAGGTAATTGCCACAGGCAAAATGTCAGAGTAATAAAGAGATCATGAAACGAGGGAGGACTTCTTGCCGGTATGAAAAATGTCTGTCTTATCGACCAGTTACTGGGAATTGCGTAAAGGAAAAGTAGGGAGATCGGGCAGATCGTTATTGCTAGGAATTAATGAGGGCAAACGATAAACAGTTCGCTCGGCAGTCACGACAACAAGGCCGAACAATATTTTCCCGGAAATTATTTGTCGTCGTAGGTATTGGTAGTAATTTGTACCTCTATCAAAAATCGGAATATTTAATCTATTCGAATAGGATAATCCTATTAAGCTGAAAGTAACACATTTATGTCCTTAAATATTTTTAACATGTCCACTGCTTTAAATTGTACGTACCCATTGTTGCCATAAATGCATAAAATCCGCAGTCTAGTTATAAGCTGATAGTCGATCAAAACATTCTAAATACATTTAGATATTAGCACTTGAACGAAAGTGGTATTTTTAGAATGTTTATCTGTCTTATACTTTTGTTTATCTGAATAGATATGCCTATTGCACACATGCCGAGACACTTTTCATCTATCCGCTTCGTATGGGGGATGGAAATAAAAAATCCAGAACGCATACAAAACAATGATAATAGTGGAAACGTGACAATCCGCGTTATCTAATAACCTTGCGAAAGATATGCCATGTTGGCATTGCTTTGTTGGAGTTATCGATGAAATTATTGAACTCTGAAATATTCCGCGCTACGCGGCACAAGGGATTCATGTTTATCGCTTCGCAGTGTTATTAGATACCCACCATAGGTAACGCTGAAAGTAGAGCATACGAACGATTAGATCAACACTAGCACTACCAGACCCTTCAATATGGCGGGTTTCAGATTTTTTATTTTACACTTCTCAGATTCTAAAGATACCTTTCTGGGGAATTACTAAGCAAACTTATTCAGAATTGAAAATCTGAATAGATACTCTTACTTTTTAGGCATCAAACAATACTATCATTTTATATTTTATTTAATTTTATTAAATTTTTTAATTTTATATTTTTTATTTTTATTTAATATTTTAATTTTATTAAATTTCATTTTATATTTATTTAATACTATCATACTGTCATTTTTAGTATTCGGTAGTTCTAGAGTTGATAATAAAAAAATTACACAAACTGATTGCGATGTGAGAAACAGTTCTCGGAAACATATTTGATACATACCTTTTTAATTAGCCATCGTCCACATTGGACAGATGAAAACAGGGTTGAAAATTGTGCTGTTAATTTTTTTGACTGAAACTTTCAAAATGCCATTAGTTTAAATAACACATTAAAAATTGGAATTTTTGCAGTTGTCCTCACCGATTGTTAATTCTGATGCAAATTGACCGGAGACAATTATTTCATAACTTTTACTTACATTATTTCTTGATTTTGCAAGTACGCATTCTATCAATTTCAGTCTATCAAATATTGACTGATATTTCATTCTAATGAATAGAATGTATCTCTTATCAGTTTGCTGTAGACATTACACGTGTCCGTCTTGCTGTCATTAGAGGATATCATTCCACTGGTTACAGTACTCGATTTGTACAAGATTACATACACTCCGAGGCAAAATGATAGCGGACATTCGGAAAAATAGTAATTTAATGAGAAAACAAGTGTTTCACCTGAATTTTGATATTGTCATTGAAATGACCTTGACCTGGAGAAACTTGGATTCTCAATTATTATTCAATTTCAATTCTCGGTGACTTTTAAGGTACGTGTCCCAATTGGTGAAAGACAATTAATATTTTCTAAAAATAATTAAATTTGATGGGGATGACAGTTTTCTTAGCATTTATGAAATTATATTTTTCAAGTAAAAGCAATTAAAATTACACGAGTTACACATTTTTTCGTTGTCCGGAAACGTCAATTGACGTCTTCCATTTTTTGAATGTACCAGTGACGTCAATTGGTACTTTTAATTTCTCAGGTGTCGGTAGCCTGAGATGTTAAATGGTATTTTTCGTATTTCTACGATTCCAGCAAAAACTAGAAAGAGCAATTCAGTGAATAATGTGTTAAGAAAAAATAAATGTGGTGGACTATTTTAATTGTGTCCAACTGCGTGCTCATGGATAATGAATTGTTCAAACAACGAGATACTCGCACGATAACGGGAGTTCGGATAAGTAGGATTCTATTGTACTTTTGAGCGGTAGTGTATCGAAGTTCAGCAGCGCGGGCCAAAGAGACAGAGTGTTGGAAAACTCCAAGAAGCCCCCAGTGAAGCCACACTTTGTTTAGCCCTTATCGGGATCATTAGTCGCTGGCTCAATAACTAACGGAGTTGCATCAGACATGATGCTCATCCCGTCTGATAATGCCAAATTCCAGATAAACAAAATTCCCCTGCGTGTGCTGCTCGCCGAGGATTGAAATACTTTCCACGGAAATGCAACCACCCTCAGTTCGTCTCGATCGTTTGACGCGAACGGTTTCCCAGGTATATCACGCAATCCGTATCTAATCGAAGTGGTTTCCTTGATTTTTAAGACAACAACGCCACGAATTCCGTCTACGTTCGCGAATAAATCACACGATATTCGGCTGATGTAACATTCGACAATCTTGCTCGATACCGACATTGAGGAATCTCTCGGTCACCGAGGAATATTACAGGGTTACTGTTACGTATCAAACGTCCCATCTTAGAATGAGAACGTTACGAAGCGTTTTGATCATGTAATACTATTACAATCTATAGGGTGTATCTACGAACTGGAAGGAATTACAGCACGGTTGTTCTTCAAAGTAGAAAAAAAAATTGTAGAGGGATGGTTTGCATGATTTTTACGGACGTGCATCGGTCAAGTCGCAAAATACAACTGCACTCGTTTTACGAATACTATTTCATAGTTTACATTTTTTTGTTTTGCAATCGTAAAAAGCTTATTTATTTTCGAAATATTTACTTTTCAATTTTTCCAGTGGCTCTATATACTAGAGCTAACCTAACCTAACCTAACCTAACCTAACCTAACCTAACCTAACCTAACCGTATGGTTAGATGATCTGCCATCTTCTCCTTCAACAACAACGGGGTTATAATTCGTCCCAATCACTGGATACACCCTGTACATCATTTGAGAGTGCACAGCTGATCTTTAATCTTTTAATACGTCGAGTGCCACGCCAATCATTTCGTTTTTCTTCTTGATACAGCAACTAACCTTCGTAATGTTGTGGTAGCCATATTGCTACAGACTACACATTGATTATTGCAAAATTTGCTCTATTTCACTTGTCTTTCGTTACGTCTTCGTAAGTGTCTATAATTGAAGTAGTTAAAAGGTGAAGGTCTTATCTTCAGTTTTTACTTACAATAGATATCTAATGTCACATTGAAGTAACGCTTATTTCCATATCAATCAATGTAATTATTAGTCTACGGATTTTATGCGTCTATAACAAAAATTGGCACGTACAATTTAAAGCAGTGGACATATTCAAAAAATTGAAGAACATCAACGTATTAGATTCAGTTTAATGAAACAGTTCAAACAAGAAAGACATTTTTATGTCGCCTCTGTGTCTTTGAATCATCGCAGACATTTTTTATTTTGGATAAAGATCCGCAGTCTAGTAATTATAGTGCGTTCTCTTTGCAAAAGACCCACTCTGCGAGGACACAGCCTCCTATATTCGGTAGGAGTTTGGTGGGGAGGACCTGGGATTAGGGAGGGGAGTCGGTTCGCGAGCATAGTCGCCAAATGAGGGGAGGGAACACGACCCAAGGGGAAAAAGTTATCCTCTGCCAGGGAAGGGGAATGCAGAGTGGGGATACGAATCTTAATAGCGACTCGGCTCGCGGGCCGCAAGTTGCCCAGGCCTGCTTTACAACAAAATTACATCAGATAAAATCATTTTTCGTGCAACACAAGCTTCCAAATCTTACTGGTATATTTTAGAAAATCATATACTCATTTCGAAAATAGCTTCTGTTGTCGGTGTATTTAAAAGAAAATGTCAAGTATGAAGCAGGGGTGCGCTAACATCAGGTCCCCCCCCGGTAGAAGGAAATTCGTTTACTGTTACACATATGTATTGTATATAGCATGAAACGATGATAAGCCGGTATCGGTCCTCCCAAGAGGAAATCTTGTCGGTAGACACACGGTCGCCATCGCGTGATAGGAATCCGTTCGTGAGAGTGTTACTTGCTGTTTGACAGTCCGCTCGCTGAGTGCAGTGCTGTGTTCCAACATGCTGGCGAGACATCTTCTTTTTCTGGCAACGAGACAGTACCGTAAGTCGTCGCGATATTTTATTTAGAACCCCTTCCGATCAGCGAAACCTAGAACCCGCGGCAGAAATTTATGGAAGTCTGCAGTTGAATGTTCATGCCATCATCTGTCATGTCCAAATCTTACTGGTACATTTTTGGAAATCATTTAGTCATTTCCAGACTGCGGATCTTCGTGCAAAATAAAAACTTTCTACCTGAATAGCAACAAACTGGGCTGAAATGAAAATGTAATTTCTTTCTTAAAATGTTTAGTAGATTGAAAATAATATAACAGTAGCATTAGATTAATGTTTTTGCGGTTTTAGATTACACCTACTCATTTTTCCCATAAATTTGCATAATTTGTGCATTTATGCACAATTGCATAATTCTATTCTTCCCCCACTCTTCGGCCTCCTTTAGGACCAGCTCCGGTCTCCACACACAATTGCAATATTTCTGAAATAACACTAAACCTACCACGAGGGGTCAAATGACCAGTTTTAGATTTTTTATTTGACAATCGAGCCGTTTATTTTGAAAGTGGCCTAAGTCCATTTTCGAGAAAAATCAAGCTAGCAATTTTAATATTTACATTTCTACGTTATCTTTTCATTCTGAAGCAAATTGTAACTTATTAGTTACTAATATATATATATATATATATATATATATATATATATACATTATATTTATATATTTATATTAGTATATATTTATATTAAATTATATATTATATTATTATATTTATATATATATATATATATTAGTTACTAATGTATTTATTTAAAATCACAAAGATTTCGTAACCAGGAAATTAGCTGGTAAACAGAATGATACAAATTTTTATTTTGAAAGTGGCCTAAGTGTCAGTTATTTGATTCTAAGAAATGAAAGGCATATTACAGCTTACAGTGACATGTGTGCAAGACAGATTAAAAATATTAAAGCAGCTTTAACGTGGCTAAAAATTGTCCAAACTGTTGAACATAATGTGGAAATCATAGACCATACATTTCTAGTATTAGGACATTCGTTTTTATCGAATGACAGAGATTTCGGCGTCGTAGAAATGTCGTTAAAGAAAAATAATTGACTATTTGTCCCTCAAAGTTATTATAATGTTATCAAGAAGTGCCGGGAAGGTAATAACTTTATTTTAAATGAAATGAAACAAGAGGATTTAGAGGAAACAAATAGCGAACGTATTAATCTTTATAATTAGACAGTGGATCTTTGTGCAAAATAAAAATTTTCTACCTGATTTACAACAAATTGGAGTACAATAAACATTTACTTTCTTTCTTAATATGTTGTTCCTAGCCACTCGTTCGACATAGAGTCCTGTTTAGAATAGAACCATGGAACCTAGCTAGAGTGCACATGTGAATTTGAGAAAACATATTTTCGTATTGTAATCAGAACGTTCGAACATCAAATGTATATCCTTGCTCCGTCACACCTTTGTATCCGAAACCTAATCCCAAATAAACCTTGTCTATGCAGCAATTTCCTGGCCATTCCGAATATGGCTACAACAGTATTTTAAAATTATTTTAATGTTTAAATTACACCTATTAGATTTTTGTCGTAAACGCACAAAATCCTCTGTCTATTTATAATACACGAAATATTGCATTCCGAAATAGTGCATTCCAGAATAAACTTTCTTTTAGAAAGTTTAGGTTATGTCACAGATAATAAGAACAGTTATCAGCTGAAGTAATTTAGCCAGGA
>CM052292.1:2830760-2855880 GCA_028455765.1 Lasioglossum oenotherae | reverse complement strand
GTCTTAGTATGACAGTAATGGTATTTTAGAGTTATTTAAATTGAAATATCTCCTGAACTATTAACTTTTCGACGTACATAGGTTAGTACTTTTTTATAACGAATGTCCAGCTGCATCGATTGATGTATTAAAAAATACCTCATTCCATATAAAAAAATGAAGGTGACCTTCAAATGTCCGAAGTACCTCCACCTGCAAAAAAACTCTTATCGTCGCCGTATGGCCCCCTTCGTACTGTGCAATTTTACTTCAGCAAATATTTCTGTGAAACTTATAGTTTCGAAGATATCTGAGGTGCTAATAGTTATTGCCCCACCCTGTATAGACGAAGTACGAAGAAATGCAATAATCAAAATTAAATTAGTCCAGTGTTTGTTTAAACAACAATGCCACGAGCACCGAATAATTTCGTTTTCAGCCATCTTTTCAATTCTAACGTGATTTATTAAACTATAAAATTCATCATGTTTCAACAAATTGTAAGTTTTTGGAAAAAGTTTGAAATTGGAAGAAATAGTGAAACTATAAAGGAAAATTGTTCAATAATTGTATTGATGTTGGCTACTTAATTCTAGGAAATCAGAATCTTTTGGTTATACGGAAATTGCTTTGTTATAAAAAAAGTAAAATTATTCAGGATGATTTTGAAAATGGTTTTATGATTAACCTATGCATGTATGTAAACAGATTGTTCATGTTTGACCATCTAAAAACATTTTATCCGTGACAATAGGGTCGTTTGAATTCGAATCATTACAAAAAGATTCATTATTAAATTAAATTATGTGTTCTGTCCATATTGTCTTTAATTGCAAGTGGTCAAGTTTTTAGCCACCATTGTACATTGACTATCCCCTAACACAGTGGTTGTCTACCCTTTCATGTACATGATATTAACATCAAACCCCAAAAATTTTATATTCATTATTAGTCTGCGGATTTTATGAATTTCTGACAAAAAGTAATTACAAAGAAAACAAAACAGTTGCATTTGTAAAGTACACTTTGAAGGTCCACTTAAGGGTTGAAATGTGTCTTGTTCACAATTGGCTAGACAATTGCAAGCAATTTTCACTGATGAAGAACCACTGCTTTGTACATACTCTCTCTCTCTGTCACAATACATTCTTTCCTCTTTTTCCTTCATTTGTTTATTTTGCGATTCATCGTTTATTTTTTATTTATATCAATCCACGTACACGTACCTATATACATACTAGTTTTAGAGAAAAATGCACTGCGTACACGTGTGGCAACCCTCGCTAGTAGCACACATATATGTCATAGTACCATAGATCCTATTCGGTGAGTACATTTTATTTTTCACTTCAGAGAAAATCGAGAGTCGGATATGGAATCATTTTTCAGTTTATTTGCTAATTAAAACAACTCGGTTCCTCTCATGTCGAATCGAAACCTAACCAGGAAAATCTGGTTCCCGCATTCAGTCGGAAACATGTATAACAAGGAAACATGTGAACTGCATAACAGCTTGAAACAGTTATGCTACAGCACAGAAGTACATTCCATATCGGATTTCACAGATGTATCGATGGTTTTTCACGCTTCTACCGCATGCTTGTGTTTACCAAGTATTTGCCGCCTGCTTCGTTTGTAAACTGCTAACAACAATGCTACTAACAAATTACAATGAATCCGTACAGCCCTGAAATGAATCGAGCAAAGTAGAGCACACGCGCGGTAAGAGTATGGGGCGTTCACACTTTGTAAATATTTGGCAAGGATCCTCACAAATGTCGTCACACTATAATACGATATAGCGTGTAGTATGACTTCTGTTTAACGAGCACGTGGGTCGACTTTTGCGAGCTATAAAAGCAACGAGACTCCCCTTTCCAGTTAATTAAAGTGGATTAGGTAATTATTTGCGAAAAGGTACATTATTTAAAAAACATGGCAAGCATGCATTTATTCAGGTTTCTAGCTATTTTTATTGTAATATACAGTCAGTCACATAAACAAATAAAAATAACGTTATGAATAACTATTGAAAATTTTGTAAAAATTCCGTTCAGTCGAAATTACGACGAAAAAATAGCAAAAGTTGCTTAATTGGGTCAGTAAGGAAAATTTAAAAAATTTATTTTGTTAGAAATTGGTTAATTGGATTATGGGTCATAACCGATTAAGAATTCGGAATATTTCAGTCTATTTGTGCCTCTTCTCAGTAACAACCACTCACAGCTTTGATATACATTCGTTAAAAACCTGTTTGCGAAAGTATTCATATTTAGCAGCGGCAGTTGGCATGATTATCGACGCGATGTAATCGATCGGAAACGCTTCTTATCCCCCACCACTTCTAGATTATTACACCGAAGCTAATTGGTTTCTCCCGAGAGTGCCTTAATCGACTTATGCCACCAATTCTCCCCAATTCTTCCCGCGGAAGATTCCTTAGCGTAATGTTCAAACTCACTTGGTGAGCCTCTAACACTCGGATGGCGAAAGTGGGATCCCATTTTGACCAGGAGTTACAAACGTTCCATCAGTATTCTATATTCTGTAACCAGTTCAAACCTTCAGCTGTTTCCGTTTTACCCAATAAGGGAATAAATGTTGATCTTACAGGAGTAAAAATACGTCCACACTGAAGCAACATCGAGCAACACTTTCTTATTAATAACTTTGGCATAGTTGTATGCCATGAAATTCATTACTGTTATATATCTATGAATGTAATAATATATTCATCCACGCTTCTCTGTTGCATGAAATAATTTATACACACGTGAAACTGTATATTAGAATGAATAAAAATTTTGTTGTGAGAGCTTGATTAAAAATAAAATTTGTACTGTTAAACCAGGGACTGAAACGGTTCTGGAAATAACTGTTTCAAACTGTTATATATCGGTTCTGATCAAAACAGTTATGAAGAACCGAAATGATGTTATAACTGTTACGAGAATTTCGGTTCTGGCTTACATCGGTTACGGTTACGGTTCTGGAGAGCCGATATTATTTCGGTTCTGGATTTCGGTTCCAGATTTCGGTTCTATCATTCTGTATTCTGCATTGTGTTCGGTCAGTTCGGTCTTATATATTTATTATGTAAGTAGATATTTTTCGTTATTTATAATTTAAACAATCTTTAAATAAATAAATTTTTATAATTTGTTTCTATATTTCTTGTTTAAGCTGTTATTTCAATCATTTATTGTACAATAATTGTTTAAACAAATATTTATAATTTTTTTCTATATTCGTTATTTGAATTGTTATGTCAATAATTTATTGTTAAAATAATTGTTTAAACAAATTTTTATGATTTGTTTTTATATTCGTTATTTGAATTGTTATTTCAATAATTTATTGTTAAAATAATTGTTTAAACAAATTTTTATAATTTGTTTCTATATTCGTTACTTGCATTGTTATTTCAATCATTTATTGTTAAAATAATTGTTTAAACAAATTTTTATCATTTCTACAAATTTTTATGATTTGTTTCTACATTCGCTATTTCAATTGTTATTTCAATAATTTATTGTTAAAATAATTGTTTAAACAAATTTTTATAATTTGTTTCTATATTCGTTACTTGCATTGTTATTTCAATCATTTATTGTTAAAATAATTATTCAAACAAATTTTTATCATTTCTACAAATTTTTATGATTTGTTTCTACATTCGCTATTTCAATTGTTATTTCAATAATTTATTGTTAAAATAATTGTTTAAACAAATTTGTATAATTTGTACAAATTTTTATAATTTGTTTCTATATTCGTTACTTAAATTGTTATTTCAATCATTCATTGTTAAAATAATTGTTTAAACAAATTTGTATAATTTCAATAAATTATTGAAATAACAATTCGAACAACGAATATAGAAACTAATCATAAAAATTTGTTTAAACAATTATTTTAATAATAAATTATTGAAATAACAATTCAAACAACGAATATAGAAACAAATTATAAAAATTTGTTTAAATAATTATTTTAGCAATAAATGATTGAAATAACAATTCAAATAACGAATATAGAAACAAAACATAAAAATTTATATTTCGGTTCTTCATAACTGTTTCGAGAACCGGAACCGATATCATAACAGTTTTCAGTCCCTGTGTTAAACTCAACTAAATGGACGACTTCATATTTCCTTATTTATATGCTTCTTCCGTGTGGACATAGCTTAAGGATTCGAATAAATCTGGCTAGCATAAAATGATATTTGTACCAATAATATACCATAAAATTGGCAAAAGCATCCGCCTTGCGAGGGTTAGCAGCGTGAGCCGGAGTGAGCGTCTAACAAATAGGATAACCGATAGCTGTCTTATCGAAAGTAGCATAACAGCACCCTCCATAGAATCTGCAAATTCTCTTTGGTCGATAGTCGAGCGATCGATGGTAAGGAGGATGACGAGAGCAGGAGATGTCGACCATAGAGTTGTGGAGCGCAGGCATGGCCAGTCATTGATCTTTTCGTTTCAGATAACACGTTGTTGGCTATCGATTCGGCGCCCCCTCATGGTATCATACAGCCGCAGTCGTACAACTCGCCCCCGAAGCCAAAGGAGTGCAGGAACGAGCATAAGATCCAGGAGGCCTTGAAGAACGCTCAGACCGCCCCGAGCATACAGTGCGAGAAGCAGCAGAATCATGGACAGCAAGGACCATGTACAATGTACCAGGACCAGCAGATGTACCCGCACGATCCACGGCAGAATGCGTACAACAACAAGTACCTCGAGCAGAACAGGGCTGCGAACTGCACTGAGTACCAGCGCCAATGCAAGCAACGTCAGATCGTCAACATGCACAACGCGAGGAATCAGCAATACTGCGCGTCGGGGAGACACGTCGGCAGCCATCAGTTTTACACGCTGCCGTCGAGAAGACCCCGAAGGGATGTCGAACCACCGCGCAGTATCACGCCGGATATCACCAGGGGCCTCGGTCATGGCTCCTTAAGCGCTATGCACATGTACGCCATGCACGGTCAATTCGAGTCGCAGGTGGACCTGCACGGGAAACATTTCGAGAGCCTCGATGCGAGCAGGCCGATGCCTAATCGACAACAGCCGGCAATCGTGGATGTCAGAAACAGGTAGGCGACATCGCCACTCGCTGGCGGAGGACTTCACGGGATTGTGAACCATTTTTTTATGACTGGACTGCGGATCTTTATGCAGAATGAAAATTGTCTGTATCATTTGCAACAGACTGGAATCAGATCATTCCAACTTATTCACTGTTTTAAATGGCACCCACTCAGTTTTGCCATAAATGCATCAAATCCGCCATCTTGTTATGAAAGACTGCGAATTCATATAGGGTCATTCCATGCCAAATTAAATATTGTGTAGTCAATGAGAAATTACAGGCCGTCGAGGTTTGCAATTTTTCCCCATTTTGGCGAACATCTCTTCTTTTTTTTTTCGATGGTGGGACAGTGATTTAAATTTTGAAAAATTATAGTCATGTTCGTGGGAGTTTGTTATGAGCTGGAAAAGAACGTGTACCCCGTTCAAGTAGGCGCGAAAGAAGAATTTGTTTACATTTTTCGATATTATAAAGTTAATTATCGAGGTTGAAAAAATGATTTTGTAATAGCCCAGTCTTTTCTGTATAAAACAAAAGAAAATGTAGCTCAATCGGACAAACAGTTGCTGAGATAAAAATTCGTACATTTCAGAACACAGGAGTTACATAGACCCCAAGTAGCCACGTACGTCCCTAAAACGTACGTTTTAGGCCCAGTTCACGTCCAAACGTCCTACATACGTTTTAGGGACGTACGTGGCTACACGTGGCTACTTGGGACTTTTCTAACGAGTTGAAAGTTTTCACTGTATTATGTTGTATAATTTTTGTTGATAAAATTCGCGGTCTAGTTACGCCTGATCCACAAATGCTAACAATTAAGATTCAAAGTTTTTTAGTGTAACAGGCTTACGGTCAAACGAATATGAATTTTGCGACCGAAGACAATTTTCATTTCGCGCGAAGACCCGCAATCCGCGGTCAAGGAGGAGACATTGTTTTACTCGTTTCCGTTTTATTCTAGATTCGCCACACCACTAGGACTGACCGCGCACGGGTATCGATTCTTCGGGTCCTCGCCTGTTCGTGATCCCGTTACGAAAACTTCCAGCGCTGATGCTTTGCACCACAATCCAATTTCCCCAGCCAGGCAGAGCCACGAGAATAGTTTCGCAACGTCGACACCGATCGGACATACTATGCCAACTATCGCTGATCGCATGGCGCTAATCGGTAGCCCGAATTGCTCCTCGCCGACTCCGAACTCTGGCAGAAGCACACCGACGAACCTCGTCCTGTCGCCGACCAAGAGCACAATGTCGAACGAAGAATTGTTCGCTGCCATACACAAGTCGAAGAAGAGGTTGAACATCAAAGACGACGGTGACAGCCCTACCCCCTACAGCTCAGCCAAGTCGCTACTGAACCTGTCGTCTGGGAACAGACACAGTTGGAGCTCTGACATGCAGAAACCACCAGTGGTATGTACACGTTAGGGTCGCCCACATTTATTCCACTTTCCATTTTTCCCGGTCTCAAATTGCGACACTTGATGAGAAAATGATGTGGGCCAAATTTCGAAGCCCACTTTACATTGTAAATAAGGAAAGAATGCATCAGTTTGATCAGACAGTCTTTCTTTGACTTTGTTAGATTGAGATTGATCCATCACCTTGCAGTGTTATCCTTGCAAATAATGATTCAAAAGAAAATTTCCAATAAAAGAAAAAGATAATACAATGATAAATCTGTAGTTGATTGTTCAGTCGACTAACATTTTCCCTTTCTATTCCAGATTCTCCAGAACGCCCAGTCGTCGTCACCAGCGACGTCCAGACTGGACTTCAAACGTCTGTTGCTCCAGCAGAGTGTGAAGAGTGGTCCCACGAGACTCTCAGCGGCGGAGCAGCTGAAACTGTCCCGACAACAGTCTCAGCAACAGCAGTCATCGCCAACCATTCCACATACAACTCCCCTGGCGAAAGTTCTGAGTCCCCGATCAGTGTGGAGGTTTCAGACACCGCGAACAGACGTCCTTTCATCCACGATAATCGAAGACACCGCAGCCGAGGAGAAAGCTATGAAACCGTCCCCAGAAAACACTTCTCCGATATCAAGACTGAACGCGAGGAGGCAGATCGACCTCTGCGGTGACCTCCTCAACCATTTGACTAGCTCCACTCCAAGAAGCAACGTCGCTGACATGTCTAACGACGACGTGCTGCCATTGGACAACGTAGGAGACGTGGGGCCACCTGCCAGTAACAATTACCCGACTATCAATCTTCAAATTAGCACTACTCAAAGTATATCGCCTATCCAATGTGTCCCGGACTCCGAACACAACGCTATGAATCCGAAAAATCAGTATTCGTACAACAGTACACAGCTGACGCCTTCGTGTCAGAAAGCAATAAACGCTTTCGAGTCGAGAAGGATCAGCAACCAACTAGCCAGGGCGCAGTTCTTAGCTGGCACAACATCGACCGGCAACAATGCTCACAATACTTACGTCAGGCAAATATTTCGAGCAAGATCAGAGTCACCGCAGAATATCGTGCCCCAGAATGTCGCTCGCAGTCCCAGCGCCCCTACGTTGGAAACAGCTTTGTGATCGCAGTGTGGCTTGTTTGTAACGAAACTAAAGACCTTGACGCGGAGAATGGATGAACTTTCACGTCACTCGCATTCGTGAGCAAACTCGCGCGCTTTTTCTTATGCATACGCGGCAACGATACGAACGGTAGAGTTTGTTTGAATCGCATGGGATGTCCTCATAGTTGCGTTCTCCGTAAAATCATTTTCACTCGGACAGACGAGTAGTTAGCACTTCCGAGAACAAACATTCATGAGCGCGTACATATATTTATTTTTCACATCGAACAGTAAAATGTAAAAATTCACGGCTGTAGAAAGGAAATTGTTTCTACCATTGTCCTCATGTATGCGTTAACTTTTGTACATGCATTCTTTGTGTGTTTATTTATTGTCGATTTTGTCAGTGATCCGTTGTTTCTTTGAATAAGCAATGCCATATATAATATGTGGTGGTCAGTAATATTATACCTGGATTGCGGATTTGATGCGTTTATATGTCACACATGAATATATGAAATAAAATTTCCATGTTAGCTTTCACTGAATAGGTTTTTGGGTGGGACGAAATATATTGCTGCTCGAGTCCTGTCCATTCGAATTTGCTCCGAACGATGCAATTTTACGTAATTATCCGCAGTCTAATTGTAACGAGGAAAGTGACTTTACGATAAAGTATTTGTTAAATCTAACGAGACGTGGTTTTCGTGGTTCTTCCGTTTTGCTGGAAACATTGTTTTCCCTTGTCTTATCCTGGTATGTAAATGAACATTCTATATTATATACGAAATTGATGAGTAGGTTGATTGAAAAGTTCTGCCATCAGTGTTTAAAAGGAAAAATAAGTTAAATAACAGAACTTATTTTTTGATAATTATTTATTATTAATATTAGCTTCAACAACTGAAACAAGTATGACTTGAAGACTTGAAGAAGCTCTTAGAAAAGATTATACTTGAAATATAGTGGCCGGACTTTTTTTCTAACGAGGCTAATATTTCAGAACAATTTAACATTTCGAAAGTAACTTATTTGACAAATAGAACTAGACTAGTAGAACATATTTTTGTTTTGAGTTTTGTTCAAAGTTTATACACATATACAGACAAACAATGACAATTAATGAAGAGGATGAACGTCGTGACAACAACTTGACAATTCTTGCAACTTTCTTTTTAACTGCTGGGGAATGATATTAATTACTTTTTAAAATACTTGGGCAATCAGTAACATGAAAAATGAGAATAATAATTAAATTTCCTATGCATGTTATAGTAACTATTATTATATCGATCGATTACAATTAGATTGCGGATATTTTAATAATTTCTCATTTTTACAGTCAAATTGATTTCGTTTGAATCCATGAACAGTTTCTCACGTTGTGCGTGTTTGCGAGGCAGTAATTAGTATTACGCAGTATTAGATTACTTTTTCTACGTGGAAGCAATAATTTATAGGGAATAGTGCTAAGCAATTGCGTGGAATGGAGAATAACAATACCGTCTATATATACATATAATGTATAATTACCGAAAAATAGTTAAGCCTGCAACGTATTACGAAGAAGCTCAGACTGAAATTATTGATAAATAATCCATTAGCATACAACGTGTTCGCCCACAGGTGGATATCCTTTAAAGGGATCAGCCTCTACATGCCAGAATAGAATGAAACTCCAGAATGAGAAAGTTGCAGTCGAGGCTAAATGTTTATGTTATTAATAACTAAACCTCCCCCTGAATTATACCAACTCAACAGTGGGGAACTGTCAGCGACAGTCTCTGTTAAAAATGAACTTATAGTTAAATCAATAATTTATATACACCGATAACGGTTGTCTGCTGAAGTATAAGAGAAATCATAATTACTAGTAACATAAATCGAAAGTAACCACAATTTTTTCGTTCTCAGTTTTCGTTTTATTTTTGATATATCATAGTCCAAACTAGGCGCAGGCAATAAGTCCTGTTTACTGGATTGGTTCTGGCCGTGGGGGCGTGGTAAAGCACTGGGTGGGCGTGGTTTCGTTGCTCTCGATCTCGCCGGAGCTAGAGCAGTGGCCTCAGAGGGCAATCTTTGCCCGAAGATGCTTATTTGTGCTCGAACATCTACTATACCGAGCGAAAACTTGAATTCTTATGAAACTGAAAGCAATAATTCGCATTTCAGACAGGTCTATACGTCTTCAACCAGCTGATGATAGTTTTACTTAAACGACTATATCTGCGAAATATTATGCAGCATCGGGAAATCTGGAAAGTAATTTAAGGTACCGAATTAAACCTAGGATAAGAACAAGAATGCAACAACGTTGAAGATTTTTCGGTCACGATATTTTTCAGATGAAAAACGTACACTATGGATCTTGTGAATGTTTCGAGAAATATGATATAATGATGGTTCGTAATTACAGGTTCCTCCACGAAATTTCCTCCTAAGATAGTCACTAATAATTCTGTACGTACGCGGTTGTTATAAACATAGACACGAATTATGTTGAAGAGACACATATACACCGGTGCATAGCGTATCTAGCACACAAATGTAATTACAAATTACATTCTGCTTAAAATTTAATGGCTTGCTTCTCTAGTCGGGGTAGTGTTAATGTCCATTAGTCTCAAGTTTCTTCGAACAGAGTCCATCAATCGAAATTGCGTACTGTTAGCGTGTAATTGTAGTAGTCGCGAGTCGACGTATAATAAAACATAAGCTTTACGAATCTATTTGGGTGGTGAATAGTAATATATTCGACGAAGACTAATGCCTAGAATAATAACGGAGTTGCCTTAATTAAATTATTTTAAGTTATGCTATACGACCGGCTGATCGTATTTTCGTATACTGATGGCGTGCGCGCAAATGTAACACGACAAACTTACGGACGATAAGGTTAGTCTTTAAGCCAAGAATGTTTTGTATTTTATTCAGAATAAAAAGAAACATATTTCACAGAAGTGTTCGCTCGTGCTGCGCAAACAATTTTACACAAAAAGTTTATGCAAACTTTCGTAATAAATTGTTACACTTTTATACATTTAACCTACAAATTTTACCTATATAGTCATCACGTAATTCGCAAAACTGACAAATGTGTTGCTTCAAGTGTTACGTGTGCTAATTTCTATGCTCCTTTATCTGAACTAGTTTCCGAGAGCGCAACATTCACTTGAACAGCACTTGTTTACAAAGATCTAAGGCAATATCACGCGGTCATTTTAGATAAACGAAATACTATGAATTAAATTACTATGAATTAAAGTTTATTTACTATGTTTATTTACTATGTTCATTTACTATGAATTAAAGTGTGTTTTGTTATTTTATTTTTACGTATACGATAATTCAATGGACATTTTTATTTTAGCATTTTGCCAGCCTCATCATCCTCTTCTTAGCGCGATAGCATCGTTTTTATGATTCGCCCAATGTCTTCGCCAATCAATCATCCGTTATCACGAACGACAGTGTGAACATCCAATTATTAATAGTATTAATTGCATTTAGTATAAAATATCTATTTTTATATTTATATATTGTGTCGTTTACTTTGATATTGTCCTTATCATAGTTGGTAAAAGTTCATTTGTAGTAACAAGACAAAATAGAGGTTATTGGGAATTAATAGGCTGAGGATGTTTATCCAATTTTTATAAACAAATTTCAAGATAGTGGATTGGCTTAAAATCCTACTGTATATGGGAACAGCCTTTGTAGATCCAAAACAAATAAAAATAGTACTAAATTCTATCAAATTTATAGTATAGCATTTTTTGTAATCAACTAATAAATAAAAATGTCGAATAAATTTAGTGGATACAAGATGCTACGAAATTAGGTTTCGATATAATGTTTGATAAAAGAATCATTTTTATTAAATTTGTTTATTTATTTGAAGAATTTGGCCGACAATAATGTCAGCTTTCTATTGAACGAGCACGGTATTAATTCTCACAAAGCCCAAACTCGATTAAACGGATACTTAATTAATCTATGTCTTAATCTAACAAGCTCAACATTGACGGTAATGAAGTGGACACTATCTGACCGTATCTGAAGTTAACAACTACATTGAAGATAAATTATAATGACGATTCTAATCTTTTGATTGGATTTCAGGTGAGAAAGATTGTAGAACGTTTTTTTTTTGTAATTCCATTATTAAATTGATTATTAAAAGTTGAAGCATTTATTTTGCAAAATTAATCAACGCGCTTGAGTTGCGAGAACACAAGTCATGATAAATAAATTCCTCGGTTGTTGATCGTGTTGAATGTAAGTGTTTCCGACGAAAGGGGACGGAGAAAATCCAAATACTATTGGCCGATAACAGATTTTTGAAATAGATTAATACAAATAAATACTTTTATTTTTTCAAATGGTACTGAATTTGCTAATAGAAATTCTTCTTTGAAATGGTTACATAACGAAATAGTATTACGAATATGCATTTCAATGCTAACTCATGCAAACAGCAAATAAAAAATAGTTTATTAACACTAAATATAACACTAGATATAAGATAAAAGTATTACAATCATTTCTCCATCCATTTTTATTTAATATATAATAGATAAAAATGAATGGAGAAATTTATATTTATTATATTTATTTATATTTATACAGGGTGGGGCTATAACTATTAGCACCTCAGATATCTTCGAAACTATAAGTTTCACAGAAATATTTGCTGAAATAAAATTGCACAGTACGAAGGGGGCCATACGGTGACGATAACAGTTTTTTTGCAGGTGGAGGTACTTCGGACATTTGAAGGTCACCTTCATTTTTTTTAATGGAATGAGGTATTTTTTAATACGTCAATCGATGCAGCTGGACATTCGTTATAAAAAAGTACTAACCTATATATGTCGAAAGGTTAGTAGTTCAGGAGATATTTCAATTTAAATAACTCTAAAATACCATTACTGTCATACTAAGACATTACATAAGTAAGTAAACACTAACGTCTTAGTACGACAGTAATGGTATTTTAGGGTTTTTTAAATTGAAATATCTCCTGAACTACTAACCTTTCGACATACATAGGTTAGTACTTTTTTGTAACGAATATCCAGCTGCAGCGATTGATGTATTAAAAAATACCTCATTCCATTTAAAAAAATGAAGGTGACCTTGAAATGTCCGAAGTACCTCCACCTGCAAAAAAAACTGTTATCGTCACCGTATGGCCCCCTTCGTACTGTGCAATTTTATTTCAGCAAATATTTCTGTGAAACTTATAGTTTCGAAGATATCTGAGGTGCTAATAGTTATTGTCACACCCTGTATATTAAAATTTCATTATTTAATATATAATAGATAATGAAATATTTACTTTCGTCATTGCTGGCGAACCCACTCCATGTGCAGACCATGAATCGGGTTTTCCATATTAATTCAGTAGCTCTAGGTAGGGGTATCACTATAACTCATGCAACAGCACCCACCTTGATCTTAGTTTGAATCCACCTGAGAAGAACATATGTAGAAAGAGATATAAAGCATCATCAAAATAATAACGTTAGCATTATCAAAAATCGCTCAGTTGACATCTTAAAAAAAAAATCGCGAAACAAGATTTATTTCTTTGTTTAATGTTGATGTTCATACAGTGTTAGAAAATAGAGGATCTCTCTTCATTTCCATGAAGGAGGGCCTCCATAACGGTCAGTTCGAAGATCTACGGTAGTTTTGTTTTCACATCGCCGCGAGAAAATAATCGAAGTGGGGGATCACTTATCTTGAACATTGATAAAGATAAAGTAGCTGAACGATAAAACTAATTAGTATCGTTGTCACCTTTGTGATTTATGGCAAGGGCTATGGGACGCTAACGACTGACAGAGATTTTTCTGGTATTGTGATTGTGATATTTATTTGAATTGTGACGCTATGCCAGCTATACAGTGTTTTCTCTCGTTATTATTGATCGTTGTGAACAGTGAACGTCTCGAAGGTTCAACGATCCATGGCGAACTCCACAATGTCGACGATCATGATTCATACAGACTACCCGAGGAGATCGTACCGATTTCTTACGACCTTCGGTTATTCACTCGATTGGGATTAGACGATTTTGATTACCAAGGCCGCGTGAAGATAACGTTCGAAATAATTAAGCCGACCGGCACCATTGTATTTCATAATGATGGCTTGACTATACAGGAAGAGAAGTCGAAGCTTCACCGGCAAGCTGACGGAGAAACGAATTTAATTGCTATTCCAATTACTGGTCACTTGCAGGAGGAAAAGAGGCAATTTCACATTTTGACATTGTCGGAAAAATTGACACCCGGTATATACGTGTTGGAGCTTGACTTCGATGGTGAAGTGCGCGACGACGTGTTTGGATTTTACAGGAGCTCGTACGTCAGGAATGGAGAGACAAAGTAAATTAGTGCTATAATCAATCCTATTTAGCCATTTCAGCAAGCCAAAACTAATATTGCAACGTTATTAACACTAGGTTTACGGAGCTCTAGAAATAACTATTTCCCATTATTTTATAAACATAACAAGAATGTGTCTATCCAAATTTTTCGCCATTTTTCCAGTAATATACAGGGTGGGGCAATAACTATTAGCACCTCAGATATCTTCGAAACTATAAGTTTCACAGAAATATTTGCTGAAGTAAAATTGCACAGTACGAAGGGGGCCATACGGTGACGACAACAGTTTTTTTGCAGGTGGAGGTACTTCGGACATTTGAAGGTCACCTTCATTTTTTTAAATGGAATGAGGTATTTTTTAATACGTCAATCGATGCAGCTGGACATTCGTTATAAAAAAGTACTAACCTATGTATGTCGAAAGGTTAGTAGTTCAGGAGATATTTCAATTTAAATAACTCTAAAATACCATTACTGTCGTACTAAGACGTTTACTTACTTGTGTAACATCTTAGTACGACGGTAATGGTATTTTAGAGTTATTTAAATTGAAATATCTCCTGAACTACTAACCTTTCGACATACATAGGTTAGTACTTTTTTATAACGAATGTCCAGCTGCATCGATTGATGTATTAAAAAATACCTCATTCCATTAAAAAAAATAAAGGTGACCTTCAAATGTCCGAAGTACCTCCACCTGCAAAAAAACTGTTATCGTCACCGTAAGGCCCCCTTCGTACTGTGCAATTTTATTTCAGCAAATATTTCTGTGAAACTTATAGTTTCGAAGATATCTGAGGTGCTAATAGTTATTGCCCCACCCTGTATACCCAAAGAAATTTTGGGGTAATTTTTGCGAAAAGATTATTGTACTCCGATTTTGATGAAATTTATATATGCTATAGATTTCGACATTTTGAACAACTTCTACCTTTTCCAATATAGGGGGGTCGCTTTTAGTTTCCTGTATAAAAGTTAGTACCTTCTTTTGTTGTATATTCACTATCTACGTGTATATGTATATCTATATGTACAAATGAATATTCATTGCTAAAAATCTTGAGGTGCCTTATCATTTTGTCTACCAGTGTATGCATTATATATCACACATTGCCATCTCCTGGTGGACGATCAGAACTTGACAAAAGTAAATAATTTCTAGATGGATGGGGGTCACCCAATTCTCACCTGTGTACGCGCGTCGAGCGTTTCCCTGTCTCGACGAGCCCCACTTGAAAGCCATCTTCACCCTTCGTATCGGTCATGTAGGTAACCAACTGGCAACAAGCAACACTCCCATTGCAACTACAGTCAAATATGCGTAAGTTTACTAGATATGCGCGCACGTTCATTTGTGACTCTCGCAATTAACGCATTGTGGACAAACTGACAAACAGACAAACAAACAGACAAACAGACAAACAGACAAACAAACAGACAGACAAACAGACAAACAGACAAACAAACAGACAAACAAACAGACAAACAAACAGACAAACAAATAGACAAACAAACAGGCAAACAAATAGACAAACAAACAAACAGACAAACAAACAGACAAACACACAGACAAACAGACAGACAAACAAACAGACAAACGGACAGACAGACAAACAGACAAACAAGAAAGCGAGCTAATAAAAACGTGGTAAAAAATTAAGGACAGATTCGGACTCGGCGCAAAAAAACTCTATGAGAAGGACCCAACAGCATATTGAAAACAAAGGTGTTGGACAGTGTTACTGATAATTGCACCGCCTCGATCATCTGCTCTGTCCTACCCAGTTACAGGAACAACACGAACTATTATTTAACCACGTTCGAGCCAACCCCGAGAATGTCAACTTACCTTGTCGGCTGGGCAGTCCACGATTTCGTCCCGGAGACGTCGGCGAGCTCGGGAAATTTCAAAATTTGGACGCGAGCGTCGATGCGTCGGCGGGGATCTGACGCGTTGAACCAAGGTGTCTTGATCTACTCCTTCCTCAAGGGCTACTTCCGCGTCGAGAATCCGATCCCGAAGATGGACCAGATCGCCGTGCCCGATTTCAATTTCCACGCGATGGAGAACTGGGGCATGATCACGTACAGAGAGTCGGTGGTCTTGCACGAGAAGGCCGTCACACCGACGAAGTACATGTTCGACGGATCCACCACTATGGCTCACGAGTATGCTCACACCTGGTTCGGGAACCTCGTCACGCCGAGCTTCTGGAACGTGGCCTGGTTGAAAGAAGGCTTCGCCTCCTACTTCCAATACTACGCTTTGTCCTTCGTGCAACCGAGCTGGAACATGATGGACAAATTCGTGGTCGATATGCTGCAGCCGACACTGCTCTTGGACTCTGCGAATCATACCAGAGTCATGAACGGCCGGGACGTGGGCAGTCCTAGCAGCATCATGGCCGTGTTGGATTTTGTTTCTTACAAAAAAGGTACGCTTGCCTAGACTTGGCCAGTATGCGAATAATTCAGGGGTACACTGCAAGAAGGAGCTACGAAATGCTGACCCTTCGGGGCCCAACATGTTTCCCCTCTTTTAGTTTAGAACTTGCTACATACAGTAATTCTTCCATTGAAGTCCTGGGCAGTGATGTGATTGGAGCTGCCGTAGCAGCGCCGTGGCTCGCGCATGCGCGGCCAAGGCAGTAGCGTATCTACAATGACGCAGCCGCGCGGCCAGGGCCCTGACGCCTTGAGGCAGTTATTCTGGCGGAAATGTACCAGTGTTATTGGCGGGACAACTGATGGACGACAGACGATTATATATTCCTTTGCGTAGTTATTGCAGTGCTCTTTCCCTATCCCATCCTCAAAATAAAGAATAAGTTTCAATTATAAAAGTCTGCGGGGTACTCAAGCTACCCGATTTCATCGAAAATAGTTACGTTACTGAGGCTGAAATTGCCGCGCATGCGCGAGCCACGGCCTGCTACGGCAGCTTCAATCACATCACTGGCCCTGGGTCGCCTGTTCTATCGAAGTCCAGTGCCTACTCACTCAACTGCCGGCCAACGTTGCGCCGCGCCGTAGAGCGGCGATGATTGATCTCGGCTCGGGTATATCGGTGTGGACACCACACATTGACTCGAGTCAATCGAGTTCTGAAACTTCTTAAATTTAATGATCGGTTTATGGGACTTTTACTAGCTTATTCCTGGCGTTTCTCTGATTAAAATGATACCAAACACGATATAATTTCAACGTTATTTAGTGGTTTAATCGACGGTAGAAGTTTCGAAGGCAACGAAGACCAGCGACAACGCGGGCCTTTGAAATGTGCCGGCGACGTCGACTGTCCGCGTCTCTTTCTTTCCCATACGCTGTCCTTCCTTGCGCCTGAAACTTTGATCGTCGATTAAACCACTAAATATTGGCCAAATGATATCGTGTTTGGTATCATTTTAATCAGAGAAATGCCACGAATATTTTGGTGAAAGTTCCATAATGATATCATAGAAAATAAAGAAGCCTTGGTGTTTCATTGTGCTGACGCACGGGCCTTTAAACTGTGCCGGCGACGGCGCCACGCTTCGGCCACGCGATCCTATTTCATTCTGTCCTCCTCTATGTTCGCGAGAGAGAGAGACGTGTCCGTGACTGTGAAGTATCAGAATTAAGCATTAATTAAAAATCTAACTTTTCATATTTTGTGATATAGCTAAAATTATTGCGTTTTTTCCTTTCGTTGTGTATTATAAATCTTGTATTTTAAGATATTTATTATTATTTATCATTATATTATACTATATATATTAATAATATATATAATATAATTATATTATATATACGATAATATATATAATAATATATAATAATATAATATATAATATATTATATTATATATATAATATAATTATATATTATATTATATAATAATTATATATATAATTATTATATTATATTATATTATATATTATATTATTATATTATTATATTATATTATTATATTATATTATTATATTATATTATTATATTATATTATATATTATATTATTATTTAAGATATATATTTATACCAGGGGCGTCAGTGATACGCATGCTTGCTCACGTGATTGGGGATTCAGTGTTTCAAAATGGCTTACGGAGTTACTTAAAAGATTTGTGAGTACATTTAAAATTATCGTAGGTACTTTTAAAATTACTTATCTAAGACTTTGAAAATATCATAATTTTCAATATGGCGTAATTCCGACTTTTCGGGCCAAATAATATTGTTTTATTTGACAAAACGTTTGCGATTCAGATCGTACAGAGCAGCTACACCAAACGACCTATACGAACACATGCAGTTCGCCGCGAACGAATCTGGTTATCTACGAGCTGACATTTCGATTAAAAATGTAATGGATTCTTGGACGGACCAGCCATCTTTCCCTTTGGTCACGGTGACACGAAATTATGATGAAAACACAGTTTCAATATCACAAGAACGATTCTGCCAAAGCGTCGATCGGTGTGACAGGACCGGTGGAATGAACAAGTGGTGGGTACCACTGAATTTTGCGACTGAGTCAAACTTTAACTTTTCGTACACAGCCGCGAAAGATTGGTTGAAACCGAAAGACGAAAGTTTAACTATCGGACCGTTTTCGTCCGGCGATTGGGTGATCTTCAACGTCCAACAAATTGGTTATTACCGAGTGAACTATGACGAGAAAAATTGGCGATTGCTTATCAATTCTTTAATATCGAAAGACTTGAAGAAGATACATCAAGTGAATAGAGCTTCCCTGATTGATGACGCTTTCAACTTGGCCAAAGCAGGATATCTAGATTACACGATTCCGTTTAATCTATCGAGCTACTTGATCCAGGAACTTGACTACGAACCTTGGCTCGCGGCTGTTAACAACTTCAAATTTCTGGAGAAAATGTTGAGAAGCGTACCGGAGGTGCACCAGCTCTTTCGGGTAAGTGGAACACTGGATGTTTCGAAACGCGCGAAAACGGGACCGAAATGTTGCTTATATCGTGTACGGTAGCGGACAAAAGTTTAACACCGCTCTAAAGAAGACGATAACTTTTTTAGTATTGTACTGTACGATTTGAAATTTTGTGGGAAGCTAGAGCAATTAGTTTACTAAAGGATGCGAAAAGAAATTTTTTCAAAAATTGCAATTGATCGGAATTGTTGAAAAAATACTAAAAGTTGAATTTTTAACTTTTCTTTATGTGGGCCTATATTGAAAATTTAAAAAATACGTTTTGTAGACCTGTGTTAATTAAACATATTCTGAAAATTTCGTCAAAATCGGTCGATGTTGCGATGAGCTACAAACGTTTAAAGATGGTAAAAATTGCTTGATGGAAAAATATGCAAATATGCTCGAAACATATGCAAACTTTTCCGATATTAATTATAGATTACATTAAGTGTTAGATACAATATTGAGAATTTTTACAGACATTTCACAGTTATACTGGAGTATTTCGATTTATTTTCGGCAATAAATCGTAAAAATCTGCAATTTTTACCATCTTTAGACGTTTGTTGCTCATTGCAACATCGAGAATTTTGACGAAATTTTCAGAATATATTTAATTGACACAGACCTACAACGTATTATTCCAATTTTCAATATAGGCCCACATAAAAAAATTGAAAATTCAACTTTTAGTATTTTTTCGACAATTTCGATCAATTGCAATTTCTGAAAAAATTTCTTTTCACATCCTTTTGTAACTATATTAAAAAAGTTATCGTCTTCTTTAGAGCGGTCTTAAACTTTTGTCCGCTACTGTACATACATACTTCAGGTCTGTCCAACTTTTTCTTCGTCGCAATGATAAGGCTCTTATGTTCAATGAGACAAGTACCAACTAATGTGCACAATGTGAATTTCAAATAGTCTTTAAACCCGCGGTCGTTTTTGGGAAGTATAAAGCTAATGTTTATTGAAGAACATTCGCAGCTTTATTTATCAATTCTTCGAACATGTTTTTTAATTTAATAAACTCATATTACTTTACCGCAGAATCACGTGAAACGTTTATTGGATCCGATCTACAACCGATTAAGTTTCAATGAATCCGCAAATGATAACGTGGTGACGAAATTACAACGCGAGCTAATTTTATCCACTTCCTGTCTGATGCGGAACCCTCATTGCGTGAGGATGTCTCAAACCCTCTTTGAGAAGTGGAAGCTCACCGAACAGTATGTAACGTTTTTTATTTTTTCTTCAATTCTTGATTAATGATTCATTCTTCTCGAACCTGTACTACTCTATAATACCCTATAATACTCGAACCTATGCCAGACAGTTTCGAACCTTTTACAAGTACTTTGGTAAACGGAAATAATACTTGCAAGTATATTCGAATCTTGGTCGAACAGATTCGATACTTTTCTGAATATCGTACCGGAAGTTCTCTGATTTTTCGGCTGAACTTTAGAACCTCCCCCCCCCCCCTTCCTTTCGACATGTGACATACGTCATTCTATTCGTTTTGACATGCTGAATACAAAATGTATATGTCATTTTTGGCTGAAATGAATAGTTTTCGAGATATTCTCAAAAAACTATAGCTAATAAAGTATTGAATTTTTCGTATTCCTGCACGCTCCGCGGCAACGTAAGCCTGCCCAGCGCGGCGTTTGTTTACTTTTTGCTTCAAAATACGCTGCGGAGATGAGAGAGAAAACAGAGTCTCACTCTGGTCATACATATACAGGGTTAGCTTTCAATTTTGATGGACTACTCCTGGATTTAATCATTATTCTTTTTTTACCTTTAAAATCAATTATGTTGTCCTCTAATGCATAATTTAATACAACATGTATAACTATAATTTCATAATCTATCGGAAATATTATTCTTAAATAGTTACGAATTTAATAAAGAAAGTGGTTAAAACCAACTATGCAGTTCTGATTTCCAAGATTCGAGTGCTACTTGTGAAAGATTCGATTCCTTTCAACATCGAAGTACTTATAAGTATCTTTCCGAAACTTGGAAGTACTCATTCCGAGGTTCGATATCCGTTTGTATACAATGAATAGTTTTCAAATATAATCATTGAAGCATTATTGCTTTTAAGTAAGTAGTAATCGAAACCTATGAAATGAAACTTGGTTATTGAAATTTACTCGGATTCGTGAGTACATATTGAACTTGATCCCATCCCTACCTGGCACGGACCGCTGTGCCTCGGTACTCCCAGGGTTAATCGATTCTGAAACAATTCAGAAGAGTACACTGAGAAAAAAATCCTGTCGAAACAAAAAAAAATATATGTTGATTCAATAAGATGTACTATTGAATAGTGCCAATATCATATGAACTTATTTTAATATTTAATACTATTGAATTTCAATAGCAAAACTCACTTCCGCCAATCATATAAGCCAATAGCTTGACCATCAATGTTTTCAAAAAAATAAGATATGGCCTCAAACCAATTCCAGTATAAATCAATACATTTCTCAAATTTTTTTAACAACATATCTGATTGAAGGAAAAAAAGAAATGGTAATTGTGCATAAAAGGTCCCACCTCACCGATTTTGATAAAATTGAAATATGTTGTCAAACTCATCATTCTGAACAACTTTTTCCGATACATGTTAGCGTCGCTCAGCCTTGGATTTTGAGATATTTGCGAAAAACTATCGTTCGATTATTGGCGATAGTTTTTCGCAAATATCTCAAAAACCAAGGCTGAGCGACGGTTACATGTATAGGAAAAAGTTGTTCAGAATCTTCGCCCCGACAACATATTTAAATTTTATCAAAATCGGTGAGGTGGGACCTTTTCAACATTATAACCGCCTGGTGGCGCATTGTGCAGGATATTGCAAGATACCAGGAGCTTTGTCTACCGCGAAGGAATACGCAATGGCAGCGATGAAGATTGGTACCGGATGTTGACAACTTGGTTGGTAACCGATCTGCACACCGAGCAAGAGCTTCTATTGAAAGCTCTTGGTTGCACCGGAAATGCGGATTTGATAGATCAGTAGGTTATTGATACATATATACTATCGTTGAAATTATGGTAACCCACACATTTAATGATAACAGGATGATCCTTAGTCTGATGATAACACTCTTATCAAATTTCTATTGTCTACCGTATTTTTCAAAAGCGATCGTAAATTTTATCAAAATATCAATTATAATTTTAAATTGACAACATGTTTCAAGGTCATTGAAATTTCATAATTATAATAGAGTTTTATGCATTTATGACAAAACTTATTAGAACAATTTAAAAATGTCGCCATAGCATTTTCAATCCATTAGACCTGTTAAGAAAAAAATTAATTTCTGTTTCACTCCAGTTTATTGCATCTGGGGCAGGCAATTTTTGGGGCAGTCACTGTGTGTTTTGTTCAGAAAATCTGTGTAGTTTTCGAGAAATTCAAGATAGCAACCACGTGCTGTCATTTTGTCCAGGAGTGTAACATTATTTTGGGCTGTACTTCCGAAAGGCAGCGGTGGCTGATCGAGATGAAATTTCGTGGGTATTATGAGGGATAGAGAAGGACCTCAGATATAAAATTTTAACTTCGGGAATTTTATTATCATAGTTTCTGTGATATTTGCGAAAAACTGCAGCTACTACATTGCTAATTACATTGGCTAACTACATTTTAGTCGAAAAGGAACCAATTCTGAATTCTGAACATGGACGTCTTCGAAAGTTTAGCCCAGATTAACAACTTTAGTAAAATATTTAAAAAATTTATTTTCCATTACATTCAAACATTTAAGAATTTAATACTCCGTGAAAATTGTATGTAATTATATGATATATAAATTATTGTGTTTTTCTTGCAGACGCAATTCAATTAAATCTTGAAAATGGTCAAAACCAATGACCGAAACGTCGATTAGTTGAAAATTAGCAAAACTGCTTAGTTAAAATTTTGTTATTGTATTTAATGATCGAACCGTAGCGCCGATAGCATTCAACAATTGTTATTAACAATATTACGATCGATATACAAATTCTATTTAACAACTTTAGTTATCTAGCCACAACCTAGCTCAGACTAATGCCATTTCCGCTCACTCTTGAAATAAACTTTTCGGGTTATCCACAGTCGTTAGCCGTTTCGTAAAGAAGTTAAAATTTTATATTTGGAGTCTATCCACATTCTTCCTAACATGCTCCAAATTTCATATCGATTGGTCGCCGCTGCCTTCCGGAATAATATCCTTATTTTGTATCTTCAACAATGAATTGAATGAAATTAATGAAAAATGCATGCATGCATGTCTGTACTGCAATCGGAAATTCCTATGCAGATATCTCGCGATGACGCTGTCGGAGGAATCGAAGGTCCGCAAACAATACAGAGTCACTATAATCGACGCTGTTTTGGACGGAGAAACGGAAAACGTCGACCGCGTGCTCCAGTACTTGAGACATAATTTAGAAAAACTAATCGGCTTGTACGTACACGCTACCTGCTACACACTACTGTGCAAAAGAAAGAAGCAGCCAGTATAATTGTACGATATAATGACAAACAATATCTTCTTGTTGGAAGTATTAGATAATCCGCAATAACACATATAACACATATTCTCAGAACTATTCAATTAAACAGCGAAATCCTTTCTCAAAACTTACTGTGTTCTTATTTGATTTTTTACGCTGTTTTATTAAATATGGCCGGGTGCTTCTCTCATTTGCACAGTCGTGTATGTATCTCCATTACCATCGACTCGTTGCTGCCTCGCGATGAAAATAATTTTCGGTCGTTTTAGGAGCGATCACGCTTTTCTGGGGAAAGTGATCACAGCGATCGGGAACGCGATTACGTCGCAGAAGCAAACGGAACAGGTACTAGTCACTAATGTTTTCAAAGAAATTTCTCATACAGTCGATCAAAATGATATCGGCACGTTTTTTAACACTAAACCTACCGAGCCTTAAAAATAACTGGTACATGTTGCCTTATAAAAATGAGGAGATTGATTTTATTTAGACTTTGTGCAGCTCTCATTGTAACACGTGCTTCACTAAAGATTTCTTATGAAATCATTTTCAATAATCGTAAAATCAATATTCCGTAACCGGTCATTTGGACCGGTGATGGTAGGTTTAGTGTTAAAGGATCATACTTTTTAATATCGAACCACACGACTTAGATCTTTTTGATAAGTTAGAAAACATTTTTTAATCATTGCAATTGGCTGGTATTACAAAAAACTACTAATCGTTGTTGTTTACAACTTTTACATTTATGACAGTTATAGTAACTACAATTTTCTTGATTTTCAGACGGTTGTAGCTCATTGCAAGTTGCAATTTGCAACGTTGACCGATTTTGATGAATTTTTCAGGACAACAATCTATTCATCTACGATCTACAAAACGTATTTTTAAAATTTTCAACATAGGCCCATATAAACAAGTTGTACACAACAACCTCTATCATTTTATTTCTAATTTCAACCAATTTCAATTTTTTCAAAATATTTTATTCACGTCACGTAGCAAACCAATTGTTCTAACATTTCAAAATAATTCGATATTTCGAATTGTTGAAAATATCGAAAAAGTCGACGATATATTGAGAATGGGAGCTTTTAGTGTTCAAATACTATTTGGATTCACTGTAAAATTATGTAATTTTGAAAATTGTGCGTGGTACGTAAATGCGTTAAAATCTACAGTTTAATTAAAATTCACATCTCTATTTTCCAGTTACGAAAGTTTGTCGAGGAAAATCTCGAGGGACTCGACGAAGTGTTGACGACCGCGAAACAAGCGATCGCTGTCGCTTCGGAAAATGTCGATTGGACAGAGAGATATTCACCCATAATCGCTGGTGCTCTTAAGCGACTGGTCTAACTGAAGAAAATGGTGGTCAATCACATTCTCTTTGTACATGGTTTCGGTAAATGAAACTGAGGGAAACATGTAACGAATCTTATTCGAATTCAAATATTTTATTCGTAATAAAAAATATTATTCTCGATTATTATTTAACGCAATAGTAATTATTCAAAATGGCTGTGTTTGAATTTGCATAGATTTATTTTTATAATTTTTAGAAGACACAATTTTCCTGCAGCAATTTATCAACTTTTCTCTCAAAAAAGGATTTATATAATTATTACACTAAACTTTTTCATGAAGAAA
>CM052292.1:2801794-2830660 GCA_028455765.1 Lasioglossum oenotherae | reverse complement strand
AGAAGGGAAAAATTAACGAAGGAGTGGTACCAGAATGAAATTATACTATTACGACATTGTTGATGTCTTTTTGAGTCCTTGGTCGGACGGATCTCTCTTACACCTGTACAATTGACGATACTTAGCACCATTCACAAAGTCATTTATCAATATTTTCAAAATATTTTTAAGAGTCCTTCGCGTGCACTCATCAGCTTTCTTGTCATTTCTAATGTAAGTTATTCCTTTAACCGAACCGCCAGAAACCGAGTGATTCAATGATGGTGTTGATAGTCTGGGTCAAAGTAGACCCAGGTGCAATCATCGGAGAGTTAGTGCATTTATTTTTCGACAGAGTTTCTCGCGCTGAAAATACATAAATAATTTTCATGTATCGGTAGTTACGAAACCTAATTTAGCCGTAATTCGATTATTAAAAGATGTAGCATGCGAAAAACGGGGGGAACGTTTTTGAACGAAAATGTAACAAACTGAAACGTCTGTAGAAACATTTAATCATTTTTCTCGTAGATAAATCTACTTATATTATATATTTATATATTATTATTTATATTAAATTAAATTAAATTATATTTATATATTATATATATTATATATATTATATATTTTATATATTTTATATATTTTATATGTAATTATTGTAGTTTGTAATTTCTCTTAATTATTGTAACTTCTCGATAATTTAGTGTTAAAATATTTCTTGGATCTGGCGCATCCACTTAGCTATACTAAAAGCACATTGTTTTAATAAACGTCGTAATAAAATCATGCAGATCCTCCACTATTTACATGCTTGGACAATCTGTCACGCACATGACCTATGTACCGCGTGTAGTTGTACAATCTAAATTTAATTTCATGTTCTAGCCTTACGCGGGAGAAGAAAGTTCATTGAATTTATCGCGACTTGAGTGTTGACCCGCATCGTCAAGTCAGTCTCGGGGGATACACAAACAGAAAGAGCCATTCTGCACTTTGGTTACACTTGTAAGTAGACTGCGGATGTTTATGTAATTTTCAGTTTTGTGTGTGGTAGGCGAATTTTAACAAAGTGGTATAAAAAGTAGAAAATAAAATATATAAAAAAACTTTTTGAGAACCACGCTTCTATTAAAATGCACTAAAAAGGAGAAAATAATTTTTTCCCTGGTCCTCCATAAAATACCGCGAATCCAGCTAAATGATTAATAATATTTTTCCCCAAAATTTGAAGCAATTAATTTAGCGTCCACGAAGATTACGTCAATTACGTCAATATAGTTTAGCGCTCCACGCTTCTATTTCTATAGTCACTGATGTCATGATTTTATTTAAATTTACATTAAATTTTGCTATCTATTCCGACACTAATTTTATAACAGAAGAAATTTTTAACTAATTCCTTAAAATTTTGGGGAAAAATATTATTAATACCAGGAAAAGCATTATTTTCTCCTTTTTAGTGCATTTTAATATAATATTTAATATAATATAATATTATAATATAATATAATAATATAATATTTAATATAATATTTAATATAATATTTAATATAATATTTTTATATATTTTATTTTCTACGTTTATTGTCATCGGAAGCAAGTGTGTATACAAAATTTCAGCAAGATTGGACTATGGGAAGAGGTTTAAAATTCGATTACAAGATTTAACGCATACAACAACAACACGGCAAGTTAATATAAGCGGTGGTAAAATGGAATCTTATTTTCCGTGGTAGTAGCCTTTTCAGATCTGAAATAGATCAAAATCGTACAAAATTCTGTAGAATTCTGTATGCTAGCATTTTTTGGAAATTCTCAAAAGCCATAACTGCATAAAGATCCGCAGACTGCTTATATGTTATACTTATCGTCGCGCATGCACTCGCGCGGAGAAACAACCGCAGCAGCATGTGTTTGTTGCATTCCATGGCCAAGCAATGCAGAGAATGCGGACGAGCAGATCGTTCTTTTCGCGTCTCTAGGACATCGCGAGAAATCTGACATTGAGGATAATCGTTGACGTCACGTTTTGGAATTCAAAGCGATTCGTCACGTACGTATGCTACACGCGTTACACGAAAAATTCATTATCTTGTACCGCGTTGCTTGCAATCGAACATCGTGCTCCGAATAGTCCTTGCGATTCGACAACTCCAAGTTCAAACGTACTTTAAATAGTTAATTAACGGCCGCTTTGCCTTCGCGTCTTCTCAACTGCGGACCCGTACACTGAGACAAAAAGTAGTTACTTCAATAACACGTGTGTTATTGTAATTTTTTTACTTGGATGAATATCAATGTATTCTTTTCAATAGTATGAAATTTAGAAGCAAATCGTGATGTATTTGAATTGTCTATCATGAAATGATTGAAAATATTATTTGATTCAATACCGTATATTATTATTCGTAATATTTCTCTTTTTCCTTCAATCAGATATGTTGTTAAAAAAATTTTAGAAATGTATTGATTTATACTGGAATTGGTTTGAGGTTATTTTTTTGAAAACATTGATGGTCAAGCTATTGGCTTATATGATTGGCGGAAATGAGTTTTGCTATTGAAATTCAATAGTATTAAATATTAAAATAAGTTCATACGTGCTCTCCGCCCCCACCACCTAACCCTAACTAATTCTAATCTCATGATTTTTCCATTACTAGTTCAAATTCTGTATGACGGCTATATAGAATGAAAAATCATGAGATCAGAATTAGTTAGGGTTAGGTGATGGGGGGCGGAGAGCACGTATACGAAAATGTAGGAGTAGTCTTTCAAAACTGAAAGTTCACCCTATATATGTATGGTCATAGTGAGACCCTGTTTTTTCTCTCATGTCCGCTGCGTGTCTATAAGCAAAATGTAAACAAATGGTGAGCCGGGCACAGCTTACGTTGCAGCGGAGCGTTCCGGAATACGAAAACTTCAATACAGTGTTCACGATAGTTTTCGAAAACTAAAAGCGACCCCCCTGTATTGGAAAAGGAAAAAGTTGTTCGAAATGTCCATATCTATGACATATATAAATTTTATCAAAATCGGAGAGGACAGTACTTTTGTAAATAATTACCACTTTTTCAATATCGGTCCTAGATGATTTCCGACGTTGTCTACAGTTTAATTGGAGCATGAAACTGCACATATCGCGGTGACAAACCACCAGGAAGCGTATTTTCCAAGTTATTAGCGAATGAATAGTCGATGTATTCCTTTCTAAGTACGGCGGAGTGTTGTTCGGCGGTTCTGCATCCACAATTTGCCTAAGCCCCCTCCGCTCCCGGGAAAACTTTTTCTATATCGGTCCTAGATGATGTTCGACGTTGTTTACAGTTTAAATGGGACATTACACTGCATATATCGCGATGACAAACCACCAGGATGCGTATTTGCCGAGTTATTATCGCCGCTCCCGAGAAAACTGTTTCTGTATCGGTCCTAGACGATTTTTCAGTTATTCACTATTCAAACTGGAGAGCGTATTTTAGCGAATCACTCAGGTAACACTTCTGCGAGTCGAAGACGCATAAATTTGTTTGTTTACACGAATATATCATAACGAAAATTTCCAGAAGTGCCTATCGAAACTGCCAAGCACTCTACGGACCTACGTTTAAAATATACAAGCGTGTGTCGTGACGTAAAATCGTTTTGCAAGCGGGGGTTCCCCAGCACGTGAAAATCACGATTTCGAACGAGGACAAACCAGGCTAATCTTTGCAGAAGTCGCCACAAATAACGAATTATCTGCGATTACTGTCACTAAATCAGTATCAGATTGATTTCGTACATTATCTTGTTCGGATTATTGATACACTCGTGAAACGTGTTTGCATTAGAAGCGACGACTCGAAGGCAATGATAGTTTCCCCAAAAGTGGCTATGATGGTGCTGTTAACGACGTAGAACAACTTGGAACCGCGATAATGATCGCGGGCAACTAGCACTCGAACGTCGATCGGTATTGTTTCCCAATTCGTGAAATATGGCGAGGCGATGTGCTAATCGAAAAATTCGAGAAACAAAACTGTCGCGAATACCTTCTGGTTTTGTAGCCGGTATCTTCATTTTTTCCGAGATGGATATAACGGACACCCTCTTCATGTTGTACGAGTGCGTCATGTTGATAACGAAATTGGTTCGCGCCGCACGATTTCTTCGGTAGGGTCGAGTTGTGAGCTAACTCGCGAAAAAGACACTACGATCCATCAATCAGTTGATCGTGGTTTTATAGTCCATCACCGAAAAGGGATTCCCCCACTCTTCCTGTCGAACTCGAGCGTATACATACATACAATAACTATACAACGTGCGCAGACACAGAGACACGGCCGCGTGGCTTTTCTTCGTTATGTAATTAAAAAGCATAATATAATTTGTTCGAAACCGCGACGACCATGCAACAGGGAATCCAGGATGAGCAGTAAACGACGAATACACTGCTAATTATATAATGATTTAATATTTAAATACAGCTGCTAGAGTATCGGCACCGTGGAAATTGTTCATTAGGAAAAACTACGACTGAGAATACACTTCACAGAGATAAAAGCAGCTGCTTATAGATTAAATAGCAATTTTGTAATTGCGATGGTCAAGCGTCCGATATAAATCATTCTGACTCGAGGGCCGATAAATCTGATATAATTGAAGCAATCTCGTGACAATCTCGAGACATCGATATTTAATTGATAAAATTCTTGGCAAAACTTACGACGTCGCACTAATCTTTTAACGTAAACGCCGCTGTTGGTGAATTCTGGTAACTCATCGTTTCGTAGATAATACATATATTGAACATTACAGAGGAATATCTCCAAAAATATTAATCATACGCAAAAATGTTCCAGATGAAAATTGTTCAGTACCGAGGGGAATATCGTGTGGTGGGATTTTTATTTTTCCCGATAGACTCTCCAAGGTGAGGTGAAGGTCACCTTGATTTTTTTAAATAGTAACACCTACTTTCTGTATCATGGATCGATAGACTATCGAATTCTGAGTAAAAATGCTTTGACCTCCATATGTCCTAAATCTAATAGTTGACGAGATATTATCGAAACAATTTTCTTTCTTCTTTGGATAATATCTCGTTAACTATTAGGTTTAGGATATATATGAAGATTAACACTTTTATACTCAGAATTTGATACTCTATCGATCCATGGTATAAAAAATAGGACATTCTATTTAAAAAAAAAAATGTTGACCTCCGCCTCACCTTGGAGTGTCCACCGGTAAAAATAAAAGCTCCACAGCATCATGTCCCCCTCGGTACTGAATAACTTTCATCTGAAACATTTTTGCGTATAATCAATATTTGTCGACATATTCGTCTGTAACGCTTTGTAATGTTTACCCTGTACAATGTATCATTCCGAAACAGTTGGATTATAATTGGAACAGTAAACAATTATTTGTACTATATGTAGCTACTGCAAAAATATTAGAAACTACATTAATTATATATATATATTTATATATTATATATTTTTTTATTTATATTATTATTATATTATATAATAATATATTAATATATTGTATATTAATATATATAATTAAATATATATAAAAAATATTATATATTATCTAATATATTATATAATAATATATTATTATATTATTATATTATATTATTATATTTATATATTATATATATTTATATATATTAATAAATTGTGTATATGCTACATATACCGTACTTGCATGGTTTGAAGCATTAAATAAATAATAATAAACTATAGGGAAATAAAATATTCCCTCGGCTAAGCAAAATAAATAATATCCGTAGAAAATGTGAATTATAAATACTTATTCCGTTTTCTCACAACGTATACAATGTTCACCGAACGATTACTTCATCTTGTAGCCCGAGGTGATCGGAAGTTTTAATGTTAATGTTTGTAATCAAATGGTCAATTGCACATTAACGTTAGCATCTAAAACCGGATTTTCCAGTTTGAAACGTGATTTTCGCATTATACAAAACCCAATAAAACGAAATTTTAAATCCCGTTGTCGAAACTCGACAGATCCTTATACCGGGGAAACTTTATTAATAAACATCGAATAAAATTTTAAGAAACATCGACGAACAAAATTTTCGTTTACAATGCAAATAATCGAAAACATTTCCGTTACTGTGAACGTAATGATTTTTGTAACGACTCTTGGAATATTATTTTCAGATAATGAGCAACAAAAGCAGTAGAATGAAGGGAATTCATATCTCAGTTCTTGTAATCTCCTGTTTGCAACTGGTGTACGTATTATTTCACTCTCTCTCTCTTTAATTATACATAATAATGTTTAGGCTTACACACTATAGGTGTTCGCCTAAGATATCTTTTTCATGATTCAGCAGCAGGGAGACCTTACCTTTTATGGTAAAAAATGTTACAAATTGAATTCCGTAGGAATGTTAAAAAATGTTATCCTATTATATGCTCATCCTTCAAATTTATCCATTTATCTCATTATATATATATTTTATAAAAATTTGTCTCCACAAAATTTTTAATCATTTGCAGCTCATAACATTTTCAGACATTTTCAGATTATATATATATATATATATATATATATATATATATATATATATATATATGGTATAAATGTACAAAATAAACTTTTTTCATTAGAGGCTCGCATAGAAAAAATGATAAAAAGCAACTTGTACTATTTTCTAACGTGTGTTCAAATTTTCATTTCACAGCATCTGTTAAATTAACGGTTCTATCATCACAGAAAAAGTGAAGTGGTTCGGTTCACTTTTAAAAAAGTTATTCTGATGCAAAAGTCGTAAAAATCGTACAGAATCTGTGTGTGTGAGTAAATTCAATTTCGTCATTATTTAAAAGAATATATGCATACGTACCAGTCGTGTTAACAGTTTGTACACGAATACAGGGATTAATTACACTTGATCAAGGGTAAGACAGAGGAAGCAAAACTTTCCAGCAGGTCCCATTCTCATACAAATTAAGACCATCGAATTGCTGCGAAAACAACTACTACAAGATAATGGGATTGCAAATTGATGCTATTAATATTCTGTGACATTACCGTCGATGTCACATCTTACGCAATTTTACCTGTACCACATTCCGTAATGGATCGGTCCTAAACAGACCTTCGTACACTATCACAATACACGAAGTTCTAGGACAAGGATAATACATGCAGTGGCGCCTAAGTATACTTACGACTGGGAGCTGAGAGCTGGGTAAGTTTCAAATAACAAATATCAGAAGAAGTAATCGAAATATGTTTATTTAAATAAGACAGTTCAACAGACGAAAACTATGATCTATGAAAAAATAAATACAATGTGGAGTTCAAAAGAAATGATTAGACTGCGGATTTGATGCATTTATGACAAAAATGGGTGTTTTTAATTTAAAGTAGTGGACATTTTAACAATATTTAAGGACATCAATCTATTAGTTTCAGCTTAATAGGATAATTAAAGAAAAAATACAATTTTTATTTGGCTTCCTTGTCCTGTGGAATCTGTGCAAACATTTTTTATTTTGTATTATTTTTTATTTTTTAAAAAAGAGAAGAAATATTAGTTAATTAAAAGAAAATATAACAAAATTTGACTAGTGCATATCTATAGCACCAGCATAGTCAAAAAACGTGATTAAATTTTAACAAAATGATGGGATTATATCACACATTTTCAAACTGAAAAATTTTAGTAATGCGTAGAATTTCCTTTCTTACGAATTAATTAAAAATACGGTTAGGCATGCTTCCAAATAACGCATTAGTAAATACGTTATTTTCTTTAAGCAAAGCAGTTGAAGCTTTTGGTACGGGTGAATTAGCATGACCTTGGATGACCTTGTGCTGTGGTTAACGAACTCGTCAAATAGGACAATATCAGACTACAGTAAATCCTCTGTAGGCGCAACAATTTCTATACGATAGATGGGACCAAGAATATCCCCCCCCCCCCCAACTTAATACTCTAATCTCGGCTCGGTATATCGGTGTGAACCACTACTAACGCGACGCAGAGAATCGCAATCGCCGGCACAGTTCAAACGCCCGTGCGTCATCATAATGTAACACCAGTATTGAATCTTCTTTATTTTTCATTATTTTTTTATGGAACTTTTACCAACATATTCGTGGCATCTTTCTAATGCAAAATGATACCAAACACGATATCATTTCAACTGTATTCAGTGGTTTCATCGACGATGAACGTTTCGGGCGCAAGGAAGGATAGCGTATAAAAAAGAGAGTCTCTCTTTACACGCGCTATCCTTCTCTACGTTCGGCTCGGCCTTTGGAGATAAGAAATAGCTAACCTATAAGATAGATGCGACCAAATCCCCCCGAGGCTGTCGCGTCTATAGAGGATTTACTGTATATAGTCCAAAAAATATAGAACTCCATTTATAAAAATTAAATTGACCTTGGAATCACCTTTTTTTTTATTAAAGATGTATGAAAAATTACATTTAAGTACTCCCAGAAGGGATAGTGTTTGACTCGGGGGACGCAGGTGGTCCGTACCCTCAATACCCACTAAAAAAACCACACGTCTAGGACTGAGAGGTCCCGCTATTTGCATTTCTCCTGACTGCCGCTTTTCCCGGACTCCCTTCCACTCCTGTTCTTTTTTTAAAGACCTTGGGATCACCTAGAACGCCAACGCATACAACAGTAGATATCCCCCCCCCCCCCCCCCCCCCAAGTAGCCACGTGTAGCCACGTACGTCCCTAAAACGTTCCTAAAACGTACCTAGGACGTTTGGACGTGAACTGGACCTAAAACGTACGTTTTAGGGACGTACGTGGCTACTTGGGCCCTCCGAGCGAAACATTTTTCGTTGAATCGATTTTTTCGTATGTCTATCCATTTGAGGGATAGTTCGATCGGTCACTTTATAAGAATCGCCCTGTATAAGTCAATCTTAATTAGCTAATTCGCTTGTACATTTATACAATTCCGTTTAGCGCTGTAATTTTCGCATAGAGAAATATTTTATTTTTTCCTGAATCTATAGGCGTGTTTTTGCAATCTCAATGTGTATATGGAGTTTTTTTTATGATAACAAACGCAAAACATAATTTTACTCGAAATGTACATGTAACTTACACCATTATGATTCTCAGCCCACCATATGGAGTTTAGACACTGGTAACTTTCAAGTCGCGCGATCTGAAATACCGACATCATCGCTAAGAACCAGTCGATTTCTTACGCCCTCTACGCTAAGCGACGACAGATCAACTATCAAACACTGACGACTACGGCTATGAGATCGATGAGTCTCGTTTGCCGTAACATTTTTCGATATTAATAAATAAATAACAAATTTTATTGTCAAAATCATCTTCCTCGAATGTCTTCTGAACTATTTACCGCGTTGAAAATTATGTTAGGCGATACACATTTAGTAGATTTAGTATAGACATTTTACTATAACTCTTAAAACATAATATTGCGTGCGCAAATAAGCTCGTTTGGATTTTTACATTGAAATTAATCACAAAAACCGAACGAACTGATTTGCCAACCCAATAGATATCCGGATGAAATTTTCACTAAAATTCATTAAAAAATTATTCCTATCTACTGATAATTATCGTAATAGATATAGGAGTATATTTTTTGTAATAATTTTATAATTCATTGTTTAAATTTGATTGTCTTAAAATAATATTTGAAATTGTATACTCGCTACTTATTTAGTACATTACCAGATAGTTTAAATTAAAGATGAGAGAGGGTAACTTATTCCCCTCAATTAAAATAGTACAATACAATATAATAGGGTACACTACTACTTAACACAATAAAAGAGGTATATGACAGGTATTTTACATTAAGATTGTGATTATTAGACTGCGGATATTATGCATTTATAATAAAAATATGTGTAATATGAAACATTAGAACAGAAGAGTTAATTAAATATATTAAGGAAGAAATTAAAGTTTTCTTTCACCCCAGTTTCTTGAGATTCAGATAGAAAGATTTTGCACAAAGATCCGCAGTCTAGTGGAAGTATAAACTTTCAACTCCACTGAAAATATATGTACAAGAGCCTTTTAAAAATTATTAAATGTATTCATTACAGTCCGAATACATGGCATTTATAAGAATTTATAAATTTATTTATGAGCTAATCAATCGAATGAATGTACATGGAACATCAGAATAAAAATAATATTTACAAAAAGTATGCAGGAGATACGTAACATGCAAATTATGTGAAATGAAAAAATATTTTCGTGTGATCCCGAAAATATTCCATCACCTATGCTACTCTATCTCCTATGATAACATGCATTCGCTGAAATATTCACAGTCTAATTATAATCGTCATAAATCATCGTTCATGTCTTGTGTCAGTCGCAATCATCATTGCCGACATTACAACGAACGTTAGAGAATTATAATTATTATTTGCTTATCGTTGTTCTAACTACGTTATTTGTAATGCTGTGCCACGTTGGTTACTATTTAACTATATATCTATAACAACGGCTATTATGATAACAACCATTCGAATTGATTACAGTACTAACCATTAATAATACGATCATTTACATTAACACTTCAGAAATTGTTACCGTTTCATTCTAACTACATATATCGATTTGCCATTGACTCGTCATTTTACCAAATGCAATGTCAGTAGTATCAAAGTAATGTATACACTGAGAAAAAAAAGTAGTTACTTCAATAACACGCGTGTTATTGTAATTTTTTATTCATTTATTCATTTCATGTGCAACTAATCGAATTCAAGAATTTCAGTATGTTATTTTCAATCTATTAAGATCATTAAAAAAGAAAGAAACTTTGATATATCTACTGTTTCTTGCAACTGGTGCGGACAATTTTGCATAAAGCCATAGTAATGCATATTCTGGCGAAAGTTCTATCGATGAATCAGTCAGGTTTTCTCAGGATGAGAGTGAGACCAATTACGACAACGTTAGGCCGATATTGAGTATCTAGTAATGAGTCTCCTCTAATTGCGAACACCGCCGACGAAAGTCATTATCGTGCAGGATTAACGCCCCTAAATGCTAAACTTCGTCGTCAAATTGTTCGACTAAAAACGGTTTCCGAATTTCGCGTTAAAGCTCGAGGGGATTTAAAGCTCCACTTTGGCAACATTTGCATTTCGTAGCAAAACGGTCCAGATTTGGCGATCTCTCATTATTATAGACTACGAACTTTATGCATTCACAACAAATATGAGTACGTACAATTCAGAGAAAACATTTAGGAACATCAACGTTTTACTAAATTCAAGAATTTATTAAACAACATAATTAAAAGAAGAAAGACATTTTTATTTAGCTTCTGCGGCTTGCAGTCGATGCAACCGTTTTCTTATTTTGCATAAAGATCAGTAGTCTACTCATTGTGTACGCAAAACAATGTTACGAGTATTTTGCATTTTGTCTACCAGCTGTACACAGAATCGCTCGTCAGAACGGTTTGGGAATGTGTTTATAGGAACTGGTTATACGAGGACAAAGTATAAATACCATTCAACAATACCGTAACATTGCAAGACACTAAATTCGAACGATTTTTGCAAACTATATACAGTATACAGTAAAACCTCGCTAGTTGCAACGTCGTTCATTCACACCCACCGCAAGGTGTTCAAGGTTCTGGAACTCGTGATGGGGATTGTAGTCTACGTAGAAACGGACGAAGGTCGACACTACGAATTCCAGTAAAGTCGCGATATTTATATTTTTCAAAAATGACAAAACTTCTTTATTTCTCATTACTTTTTTTATGGGCCTTCGCCAACTTATTTCTAGCATTTTTCTGATTAAAATAACACCAAACACGACACAATTTCAACTGTATTTAGTGGTTTAATCGACCGTGAAAGTTTCGGGCACAAGGAAGGACAGCGTATGGGAAAGAAAGAGACGCAGACAGTCGCCGCCGCCAGCACAGTTCAAAACTTTCATCGTCGATTAAACCACTAAATACACTTGAAATTATATCGTGTTTGGTGTCATTTTAATCAGAAAAACGCCAGAAATAAGTTGGCGAAAGTCCCATAGAAAAATAATTAAAAATAAGAAAGTTTTGTACATTCGATTACGTCGATTAGTAGTGGCTCACACCGATACGCTTTGTACTTTCGGCCGGTCGACACGGTAGACGCAGTCATAAAAAAATAATGTCGGTATGCGGTTGTTGTCCGTGCAGAACACAGGATGTTTGAAAAGAATCGCGACTTTACTGTACTACGATTGTTGTTATCTCTTTCGTTGCATAACCTCGATTTTTGCACGTGTTTCCGGTACTTTTCCATACAACGATCGAGGTTCTAATGTACTGAGTACATTACGCGCCAGTATTTTCTACGCAGTCTTCGGAATTGCGACATCATTCCATGGTTGAACTTCGGCCTGACCGAATATAATAAAAACAGAATTTCCTAGAATGTAAACGAGAGCGGAAAGATAGAATACTATTGACCACTCCGCCTTGTTGTTCTGAAAAAGAAACGTACGCACATAAAGCCTGGTGTTGATATAAGCGTTTTTATAACAAAATCATTAGATACTCGAACAAATTCCTGCCGTTCGTAAACTAGAGTCTCTTGTTTGAATAGAAAAATAGAGAATATGATCTATTGTGATTACCAGACAGCAGATTTTATGCGTTCGTGAGAAAAATGATTAGGTGTAATTTAAAATAGTAAAAACATTCAAGGAATTTCAATATACTGTAATATTATTTCTAACCGATTAAACATATTAAGAAAAAAAATTAATTTCGATTTCACTCCGATTTGTTGTGATTCGTGTAGACAATTTTTATTTTACACAAAGGTGCGTTGTCTAGTGGTTGCGTACTTTAGATAATTAAATACAGAGTTATCACCGATTGCTTTCATTTTAGAACATACAAGTAGATACTAATTAGTGTTCATTGTATTAGTTTGAAAAAATAAGATAATTGAAAGTAAATAAAATGAAAGTCCTGCCACTTATCAATATACAGCAGAAGCTTGTTCAAGTACTGTTCGTCCGTCAGATGATGGATAGGCAAAGAATACTTCGTCATCGTCTTCGTTCAATAGCGACAATGCGTGTAATGGTAGGGGAGTCGATAGTGTGAACACTTTGCTCATCTTCCGACGGACGGACCGTAACTAATATTATGATTAAAAGTACCTCGTGTTGTACGATAACTCCACAAATTAGAGGAGCGATTATTGCAATTACTGACGCAATGCAGTTTGTAATGGACATCATTGTCCCAGCGAACTTAGGGCTCAGATCGACGTGATTTATCTGAAATCCACAAAGCGCTCCAGCATTTAATCCCACCGCTATTGCGAGCATGGTTACGACCACAGCGGGACTCTCGATTGGCACCGCGGCAAGGCAAATCAAAGCTACTGCTGGTCCCCAGTGTGCAATAGTGTTGCAAACTTTTCTAACTACACCTCTTCGACAACCTTTCTGCAGGGCATAATCGGAAATCCAACTCATTGGGAAACTTAGAATCCACATCGTCAGATACGGCAAGGCTGACATCAGTCCATTCTGCAATATAGAAACGTGTTAGAAGCAACAGTCATCTTAAAATCTACCGACCATCAAACGTGACTGATGCGTGTAGTATTATAAAAATAACAAGATTAAATTTATTTATTTTAAGAATATTCTGATTCTTTATATATAATATTAGGACCTTGAATAAGTTCTCGCTGTTTCTTCAAAGATGGCAGTAGCAGTACCCCGTTCGTGGAATTTCGAATGGTAACACACATGCAAGGCAGTAGTGTATCTAACCTTAAATTTCAGTGTATGGTAGTTCACTTTAGTGTAAGCAAAGTAATTTTTTCTTAGTTCTGGAAATGTCTACTTTTGTGCCGAATAAAGTGTATTTGCGGGGAATTTTATTGCACTACTTTATTCAAAAGTAATCTGCAGCTGAAGCACATAGAATTCTTGTTGAGACATATGGTGACAATGCTTTGTCGGATACGACATGCAGGTTTCGACGCTTCAAAAATAATGATTTTGAACTTGAGGATAAAGAACGTTCTGGCGCAGCGAAAAAATTTGAAGACGAAAAGTTGGAGGAATTACTCGAATATACTATACTATATATATTATACTTTGAATGAAATGTTTTTGTTCCTTATAATTTAAATAAATCTTTTATTTTGTAAAAGAAACAGCGAGAACTTATTCAAGGTCCTAATATAATTTTTCAAGAATTTCTTAACCTATCAAAAAAAAAAATTGCTTCTAATATTATTATTTTCTTAACAATTATAATATTATTATTAATATTAAATTTATTAAGATTAATGCTATATATCTTTACCCCATCTAGACATTTATCTATTAATATATTTTGTGCGATTTTTACTATAATAAGTACTGGAGTAAAAAAATGTGTTCAATCAATTCCCATCTTTACAATTTCAATAATTGTCAAACAAAAAATCTAAAATGGGACATGTGACCCCTCGTCGTAGGTTTAGTATTAATCTGGTAATTAATCTGGTACCATTCCCAAAATACAGTGAAGTCGCGATGCTTGTCAAACAGCCTGTGTTCTGCACGGACAACAACCGCATACCGACATTATTTTTTTATGACTGCGTCTACCCTGTCGACCGGCCGAAAGTACAAAGCGTATCGGTGTGAGCCACTACTAATCGACGTAATCGAATGTACAAAACTTTCTTATTTTTAATTATTTTTCTATGGGACTTTCGCCAACTTATTTCTGGCGTTTTCCTGATAAAAGTGACACCAAACACGATATAATTTCAAGTGTATTTAGTGGTTTAATCAACGATGAAAGTTTTAAACTGTGCCGGCGGCGGCGACTGTCCGCGTCTCTTTCTTTCCCATACACTGTCCTTCCTTGCGCCCGAAACTTTCATCGTCGATTAAACCACTAAATACAGTTGAGATTATATCGTGTTTGATGTTATTTTAATCAGAAAAATGCCACATATAAGTTGGTGAAGGCCCATAAAGAAAGTAATGAAAAATAAAGAAGTTTTGCCATTTTTTGTCATTGGATTAGTGTGGTTCACAGCGATATACCCGAGCCGAGATCAATCATTGCCGCCCTGCGGCGTTGGCTGGCAGTGGAGTGGGTAAGCACTCGACAACTATCGCGTACACGGTCGATGACAAATATCGCGACTTTACTGTATCAGTGATAACATCCTTATTTATAGTATTGGTAACACCCACAACGTTTCTTCTTGCTTTTCAATTATTTCACAGAAGGGAAAAGAAAATAATTTTCCAGGATTTTTCAGACAAAAGCATGTTTCGAAGAAATGTTGATGAGTTCTCAATGGTCTATAAATTGCACCATTAGGAATGTTACAAAAAGTTTTATTTCAATGAAAAGTCCAGATCACCTTGACTTTTTTTAATGGAACTGTGTATAATACAATCGGATTGCATAGTTTTGAAGGCAATTTCTAGACGAGTTCAATGACCTACTATACTACACTATGACCTTGGGGTGACCTTGAACTAAAATATTGGCATTAAATGGCGACTCTTCTCGTTTTCATGTTCAAAACGTCACGTATCATCATGTATCGATCGATTGATTAAAATAAAGTTGTAATTACCTGTTGCATATCGAATCTCAAAACTCCGTTCATATAAGTTGGCATTTCAGTGATAAGGGTCCAGTATCCCCAGTTTTGACCACAATGGACAATTATAAGAGCCCACATCGGCACTGACGTGAAAATTGCTTTCCATGGTATCGACATTGTCTGATAACAAAATAATGTAAATGTGTAATACCAGTTCAAGCAGTATTTAACGGAAACATTAATTTCTCCGGACATTTGCACTTATTACAAGCATCGTTTGCATTCTAATCCAACTGAGGACATTCAGTGTGCATTGTCAATGTTTTTCTTGTGCCTTGAAACAACAAAATCCGTTTCGTTTATAATGTGCCATTTTAAAGAAGTATGTCTCACAACGCAGACAGAATTAACCCCTTGCCCTACGATTTATTATTATTATTTTTTATTTATTATTATATTTATTTATTTATTATTATACTTATTTATTATGACTAGAACTTTTTTTGTAGTTCGTATTATAATTTCCTAAAAAAGGAGAACATTTATATCTATTGTATGCCTATATGTTCTCCAATAACTATACATTAACAATTGTTTAGACTCTGTTCAGAATCTTCATCACGAGTCTGACACAATATTGTAGGGCAAGGGGTTAATCATTTTAGGATGTGTAAAAATAGCGAACAAATGAGTTTTACTACTACTAGATGAGGGAGCACGATTCGAGGGAGAAAACGCGTCACGTGACGCAGCGGAAGCGTGGGGAGTAGCGTCGTAGAAGGGGAAGGTAGAGTAGGGACATAAGGAAGTAGACTTGTTTCCAGGATTGCAAGGGTGCGGGATTCGCATTCTCATTGCTCGATAATACAAACATGGGGGGTTTCACAACTCAAAAACGCTAGATAAAAGATCTATCTGCCTCAAAAGTCCTATTTTTTCGTTTACAAGATGTAGTTTGAATTATTCGGCAGAATAATGCAAGTGACGCCTTGTAAACGGAAAAATAGGACTTTTGAAGGAGATAGCGCCCTAGATCGATCTTTTATCTAGTGTTTTTGACTACTGAAAAAAACCGTGTTTGTATTATCGAGAAATGAGAAGGGAAATCCCGCACCCTTGCAATACTGGAAAAAGGAGTCTACAGATTTGGACTTTTATCTTTTGTAATTGTTACCAAAAATTTGTATTTTGCATGAACGTCTTGACGCACCCAGCCATATTGAATAGAAAAGCGTAAAAAATCAAATAAGAACGCAGCAATTTTTTAAAAATTTCTGAGAATATGTGTTATCATGGATTATCTAATACTTTAAATGCAATACATCAATCATTGTACGATACAATTTCTACAAAAAGATATTGTTTGTCATTATATTTTATAATTATAATTATACTACGTGCTTCTCTCTTTTGCACAGTAGTGTATATCACGGAAAATGTCATTTAATTCTGATTGAACCTCATTTCCTGGTTCCATTCAATATTTGACATTTTTATTTGTTAGTGCTATGTCTAATTGCAATGCAGCACTTTGAAAAAATGAATCTTATCTATAGCCTTGACTAGAAAATAGGCGATCCTCAGAAGAGATTATATTAGAAAATAAATTACAAGCTCGTAAGATAAACTGTAGAGACAGTTACACATCAGTGGTTCGATTGCCAGCCAGCGATAGTACAATCGCTTCAAACGAGTTTTATCAATTCTCCGTATATAATGGAACGTAATACTTTTTAATCCTTCTCTTATGATATAATAAGTTTCTACGCGGCAATCACGGATTTCTGGACGGTCAAGGAACAAGTATTATTAGAGCAAGAACACCTTCTTGGTTCACCAACCAAGGCTATTTGAAACATTCTTATTGAGCCATTATGTGGATCAAAAGTGATTGTCGAATTCCTATGTATGTATACGTATCTGTCACAACTGTCAATTACTGTAATTTTGGAAAAAATACTTCAAATTCAATATACATATAATAAGTTTGTTGTAGAAACAACATTAGACAGAATAATTTACACACTTCAGAATGTTTAGTTTTACATGAATTTCCGTTCAAGTCAAATCATGAAACATTACATATAATGATTGTATAATTATCTTGAGTTAGCTGATTGTAAGCATATTATAAATGTATGAACACTAGAACAAATACATCATTATAAAAACATATACATATTACCGTTTTCTATGCCATTGATTTTTTAATAATACTTATTATGAAGGTCGAATATTTGTTGTATATGTGGCAGGCTATGTTTGCATCATATAAGTGGAATCCAGAAATACGAGAAGTAAGTCTGTTCATGTGGAAAATTCTTGTTGGGCTTGTATCTATTTTCTATCCCACGAGAAAACCAACTCGCTCTGCGCAGGCTTCTGAGTTGATCTAGATGGTGGGGGCGCAGCGAGCCTATCATCTCTCGCTCCACTACCCACTCTCCATTTTCTTGAACCAATTAGGGCGAAGATGCGCAGCGGAGAACGAAAACTGATCGTTACACAAGTCTTTTCTCTCGTGGCATAGAGATTGATACTAAATTGTGCATTGTACAATGCTTGGCCAACGTCGAACAGGAATTTCATTCATACATAGAACATATATTTTTCAACGTACATACAACGTACATTTTTCAACGTACATACGACGTACATTTTTCAACGTACATACAACGTACATTTTTCAACGTACGTAAAAGTTCCATTAAAATCGAGATCCATTGCAGTCCGTTGCAATTTTTCATAACTATGAAAAGTTGTTTGCTCCGAATAGAAGTTACATTCTTATAAGAATTTTTCATAAAGAAGTCGTCAAAACTGTTTTAAACCAATTCGGAGACGTTCGCAAAGTTTTGTACGGTTAACCCATAAAATATTTACAAACTGACAAAATTCAACAATTTTGTTTGGTACGAAATCTTTCCAGAAGCCAAGAGCAATGAAGAAAAATGGTATCTAGAAGATCCAAGGATCGTCTATTATGAATTCTACCGTATAAAAAAGTTGGAATTCGTGGGATGACGTCAGCGATGAGAAATGGATCACCGTTTCCTCTAGAGACGTAAATATTCTGGATGAACTGTACCGTTCGTTCAATTTATATGGAAACTTTGTTTTTATATAATGCAGCAGGTATGCAGCATGATTAAATAACCGCTGATCTGATGCCCGTTACCAGACACACGTAACGTTACTGTAATTAACAACTCATCGCGATGTTATTAAAGGAAAATATTCCTCGAACAAGGAAAAATATTTTTTTAAGGAGACTTGTGTAGATCTTAGACGCGCACATGGAGATTTCTATCTTCGTACATGGAAAAATCAAAATGCGATTTCATTACAAACATACTTGGACACAGACAAAGGCCTTTTCTTTAGCGAAATGTGACCAAACAATGAATATTCTTACCGTTTCGGCGGACGACCCTTCGGGCTCTTCCTGTTCTGATGTCTTTAAACTGTTTTCTACATATTGCTTTTCCTTTTCCGACATCCGTGGATGTTCGGACGGACTGTCAAAGCCAAAAATGAAGAATACGATGCTCCAAACCACACCTAGAGCTCCGAAAACATAAAATATAGACTGCCAACGCAAAGAGGAGGCTGCTAACACCCCGGAAATCGGGAACGAGATCACGGTACCGAATTGTCCTCCAGCATAGGCGAACGCACCTAAAACAAATGTGATCAAGCTCGAAATTATTCAGAGCCGCATATTTTCATTAGTCCAGTCAATGAATGCTCATAAGGGTGGTCCCAAGTAGCCATGTACGTCCCTAAAACGTACGTTTTAGGTCCAGTTCACGTCCAAACGTTCTAGGTACGTTTTAGGAACGTTTTAGGGACGTACGTGGCTACACGTGGCTACTTGGGGTGTAGAAGGAAATGGAAGAACACAATTTTTAACTTTGGGACTTTGTTTGGACTAGTTGTTGTTGTGTTGTTGTTGTTGTTAGGAGGTAAACATACTAAAAGTCCCTACTCCTAGGAGGTGAGCGGTTACAGGGGGTCCCTTTTTCAGTTTTCCGCGTATATCTCGGAAACTATGCGTCCTAGCCGTAAGACCATTCCATACAAAATTAAAGCTGACAAAATGTGCCATAAGATTGACTGCATTCAGTTTTGCGCTATCTCGCATAGTTTCTGAGATATCCGCGCTCAAAGTTCACTAATTGTGAGAAAGAAATTTTTGCCTTATTTGACCAGCTAACTCTTCAGCACAATAAGTGAACTTTGAGCGCGGATATCTCGGAAATTATGCGAGATAGCGAAAAACTGAATCCAATCAATCTTGTGACGCATTTTGTCAGCTTTAATTTTGTGTAGAATGGTCTTATCGCTACGACGCATAGTTTCCGAGATATAAGCGGAAAACCGAAGAAGGGGACGTTCTACGTGCCCCCTGCACCCCGCTAACCTCCTAAATTTAGTATGTTTACCTCCTATCTAGTCCAAACAAAGACCCAAAGTTAAAAATTGTGTTCCTTCCATTTCCCTCTACAACTTTTCATTGGCTAGACTACATGTAATTATTGAAATAATAAAAACATGGTAAAATGGTAGAATTCATGTAAGATGTACTCCGGTTAGGTTAGGTTAGGTTAGGTTAGGTTACTAACAAACAAAGGTAACTCACCGAATCGTGCTCTCTCATTCGGAGGTGCCCATTTCGAAAGCAAGGTGTGTGTGCAAGGCAAGAGGCAACTCTGACAGAGACCCATCAATGCCCTGCAAATGCAGACAGCGATCATATCCCCGTAATGTGCAGCAGTCGGTGTTAAAATATTCAAAACACCACAAAGTAGCATGCCCACAGCAAGCAGCTTTTGCGCACTCCAAACTCTTGCAATGTAGCCACTTGGTATTTGCATGACTGTGTATCCCCAAAAGAAGGCACTCAGGATGGTAGACTTATCGGTTGAGGTCCAATTAAAGGTCTATAATTAGATTAGGTCATCAGGACAATAAAGAGCTTTACACATAGTAGACTGCGGATCTTTATCCATTTATAGCGAAATTGAGTAGATGAAATTCAAAATCATATATATATATATATATAAAAATCATATATCTAATTATATATATATAAATAATTAGATATATGATTTTTCCTCTATTAAAATCATTAGGAAAAGAAATAACATTCAATCTGGTTTTCATTTCTTGTAACCGATACAGACCGTTTTTATTTTGCATAAAGATCCGCAGTCTACTTGTAACTAAAATGCGGATTTTTATGCGAAATACAAATTATCCGCATCTGCTACAAGTTACATGATACACTTTGAAATTGCTTTCTTTCTCTGATTATTTTAATAGATTGAATATTATTATCTATTATTATACATATTATATATATTATTATATTTTATTATTATATTATATATTACATATATTATATAATTATATATTATTAATATTATTATTATATATGAATATTATTATTATATTATTGAATATATATTATTATTATTATTATTGATATTATTATCAGATGACTGCGTAAGTTCAAAATTGTACTGCACGATGGACTGTAAAAGAAATTGTATAGTCTTCTTCTACAATTAGAAAAGGATGGTGACTGTATAATTAATTAATACAGCTGTATTCTTTCAAATTTAACTATTCAATTTTATTTACACATGCAGATCTAATATATTCCTACTCTTCAATATTTTTGCTTAAAACTGTAACTACTCGATTTTTTTATAAACTTATAATATGCACGGTTTATCTATATAACACTACTACCCCTAGCAGAATTGATTTTTGTAACCTATTATTGTAATCATTTCTATGTATGTTATTTGAAGATACACATTTTGTCAGTCATAGATTTTCTTATCTGTATCGAATGGGTAAATTAGTATATTTATAGTTCGTCGAATAATACAACATACTTTGGATCCGGACGTATCATTACTCGTCGACGATGGTACCATCGCCACAATGGCTTCCGACATGCATACTCGGAGGCAATATCCAATCACGTTCCCCAAGAACCAGAGGAGAAGCTGTACGTGTCGTATTCCCAATCGACCTGAAATACATACATTTCTTTGTTCAACAGGTTGTTGGTCATCTTGTTATAAACGAAATTGTATTATTATACTAACTGTAATTACACTGAAGAGCAAAATCGTACCAATGATACAATCATCTCAAAAAGTCATGTTATTTATTAAGGCGGAGTCGCAAAAATCTCGGGGAGCATTCTGTTACATTTAATATACGAACAATTTTGACATTTTCACATTAACAGATATGTCTACTAAAAAAAAAAATGTTTCATGTTTCAAGTTTCAAATTAGGTCTCACACACAAGAACTACGTAAAATGCCTAGGTTTGGTATGGGGTCCGCAAATAAAATGTTGTTCAAGAGGGGGGCCCCGGACTACATAAGTGTAAGAACCACTGAGCTACAATATTTTATTCTCGACTCGATTTTCGCACCGATGAAACATACTAACAAAATATGTTCAATATTTTGAGGTCGAGCATTGAAAGAAAAACGCGTAAAATATGCTAAAAGACATGGCGAAGTGAATTTCTAGCACGACAATGCTGATGAGGAAGTCGAGGGGAATACAGTTTACCCCCTCTCTAATAATCAGACCAATCTACGGCACGAGCACCGTGGTCTACGGTCATAGTGGGGGACGTTGGAGTGTGCTCATGGTATATGGGATAGTGAAAAGGGAAAAGGAGAGGAAAAAGCATCAATTCCAGTAGCTTTCTGACGACATTGTGCTCGACCAGAATCGCCAGATAAGGGGAGCTGGGGAGGGAACACGAATCAAGGGGAAAAAGTTACCCTCTCTCTGCCAGTACCGGACACCAGTGCTTCGATTGAACCCAACATTTTTTGTACGATGGATGGCCGCTAGAGGCGCTGCGCGGAAAAACAGTAACGTATCTACTATTGGGTAGCAGAGCGGCCAGAGCCCTGAGGCAGTTATATTGGCGGGAATGTATCGAAATAATCTTACCGGACAAAAAGACTCCAGGACGTGTCCTACGAGTTACAAAATATACACGAATACACTTGTTATACATTCATTTTTCAGAATCAAATCATATAAATGTTTTTAAATTCTGCACACGGTGCTCAAGGAACCCCATTTCATCTACCCAATAGTAGATACGTTACTGTTTTTCCGCGCAGCGCCTCTAGCGGCCATCCATTGTACAAAAAATGTTGGGTTCAATCGAAGCACGGCAGAGACAAAAGGCGTCACGTGACGCAGCGGGAGCGTGGGGAGTAGCGTCGTAGAAGGGGAAGGTAGGGTGGGGACACAAGTCTTAATCTGGCTACGTGATCTGTGCTAGACTACACATTGCAAAACTAGTCAAGGAATGTCCACCAGATACTGCTCCGTTAGGGAACGCGCACAGTGGACCCGTTCCGGGCGACGTCCGACATTGTGTCTCTTTTTTTGCACGCTTGAAAAAAGAGACAGATGCGTCGAACATCGGCCAAATCGGCTACCGATTAGATTACCGTTTATTCCGATCAATGCAGCTTGGGCTTTCCCAGCAGTTCCTCGGTTCTTACATGAAGATATAAACAAATGATGATTGGATTACGTCACACAAACCGAATTTCTTCTATCGTGGAAACCATTTATCACTTGACAAGTGAGAGAATACTCTGAATAAAATCTTTTTAGGACTTTTGTTTGCCAAAGGATAGCAGAAACTTCTTCAAGTACCTAATAAATTGTCTTATTTCAACTGGTGTAAATGACATTGCAATTGTCGGTCGCCGATGACCAATGTGTGTCGATCGCCGATGACCCCCAAGATAGTTGTCGAGTTAATGTAGGTCATCATCTCCTCTGAGGATCGATGTTATATCGCATGCGAGTGAAATAATCCAGAATGCAGAAACAGGGAAAAGTGAAGAGTGTTCTGGGAAGACATTTTGATGGCCATCAAACATTCCTACATTAATGAAGAATGGTCTCTCTGGGTTTCTCTCTGATGCGTGAACATGTCGAGGATACGTCCTGAATAATTATCAGGATTGTCTTAATTGTTCCTGATCGTCATGAAAATCTTATACTTGACCCAATACCTGTTCACGCAAGTGCGTCACGTTATGACGTACGGGCATTTTTTTTACTACAGAAAGATAATCGAAACGAACAGGTTTATGATGCAAACGACTGAACTCCCTTATTTTAGAAGTTACACAGCGATAATATAAACATATTGGCACAGTATATGCAATTCACAATAGTTTGGCATGTATTTTTATCTCCCATATTTTTTACAATGCTATATATAATTAGTACACTTTAAGCTATCTTCAAAATGATCAAACAATTATGTATATTGGGATACTTGTATTTGAATTAAGCAATGTAACATATTCTAGACAATAATCGCTAAAAATGTTGTTGTTTATTTCAAATACTATTTTAAATTTTATTTACAATGCTGAATATAATTATCGTATAATTTAATTATTGTTGTTTATTTCAAATACTATTTTAAATTTTATTTACAATGCTGTATATAATTATTGTATAATTTAATTATTCTTGTTTATTTCAAATACTATTTTAAATTTTATTTACAATGCTTTATATAATTATCGTATAATTTAATTATTGTTGTTTATTTCAAATACTATTTTAAATTTTATTTACAATGCTGTATATAACTATTGTATAATTTAATAAATATCTGAAACGTAGAACTTACGCTAGAATGTAAGCTATGGTTCAAAATGATCAAACAATTATGTATATTGGGATACTTGTATATGAATTAAGCAATGTAACATATTCTAGACAATAATCGCTAATAATATTGTTATTTATTTCAAATACTATTTCATCGAGCCTTGCTGGTGACTAACATTTCTGTAGTGTATTGTGCAATGATTAGTATCTTCAGTGTCAGTTGGAAGTATTCCATGAACGGAGTGAACACTCGTTTAAGAAAAAATGTCCAGCTTCAGGAATTCGCGATTAAGATAATTCTCTTGGTTATCCGTAGTTTGATATAGTCAACGTCGAAATAGTTCAGACTTGGATGATTGATTATCAAATTTTATCAATGATTGTACACACTCGTAGATAAAAAATAGTATACACCGTTAATCGAATGTTTCCATCGTTTCTATGTCAAATAAATTACATTTAGTTTTATCCTTCAAGGTGTTTTATCATATGCAGAATGTCGATAAAATCACCCACGCCTCAGTCTTTTCAAAACCTCTTGCAGACCAAATTAAGCAAACCACTTCTTTTTATTTCGAAGATATCGTATCATTTTTAAAGTTTTAACCAATAATTGGGAGTCGCTGCCGAACGAAGTACGATATTACGTCTTATCTGAATATTTATCACTTTCCAGTTGTTTCAAATGGTATAATTATAAATAAGAACATTAATTATTTTATTTATTATTTTATCTACCATTATAATTTCACAATACGTTATCAACGATAACAAATTGCAGAATATATAGATTCGCTAGAAAATACAGCATATGAATAAGAAAAATATTGTTGAAATTGTTTAAATGTTTAATTGAAAAGGCTATGAATAAGCTTCTCAAATCTAGAATATTAACTAGTAACGTTTTGCTTTTTAATTATGTATAAACTGTTGCTAAGTAATTTGCATTATATGCAGGGACTAATCGTTGGATTCGTTTTATTTATTTCTATTTTTTTGTGAGAACACTATTTACTAACTCTCGATCAAGGCATGGACATTCATTTTCGAAAGCTATAGCTCGTTAAATACAATCTACCATAGCAGGAAGGAAAACAAGTTGACTCTATTCGAGACTTAAAATTTTATATCAGCACAATAGAATAACGTCAGCCATAAGTTGATTACAAGATTATATAAATCCCCTCAGATTAGAACAATGTTCCAAGTACGCATTATTTTCTGTTGCATTCTTCCTCTTATTTGTTTACAATATATCACTGTATTATAGCATATTTTTGTGGTATACTATGATATATAAATCTAATAAGTAGACTGCGACCTTTAAGAAAGTGGGTACAAATAAAATCTTTATAAAATAATAAAATAAATATAATATATATTTTAATATAATAAATTAATAAATTATAATTATATTAATATAATAAATTAATATAATAAATAATAAAATTTTTATAAAATCTTATTTATCTTATTATCCAAAACAAATAAAAATCATACTAAATTCTGTCAAATTAGATACTCTAGTGTGCATAAATGCATAAAGATCCGCAGTGTACCAATAAGAAAAGGAAGGGAATAAATTCATTGCAGGTGAATTGCAAGAATTAAATATACAGGATCTGTTATCTTTTTGTTTACTGGTAAACCGCAAAATAACGACGTCCGTGGTAGTGTTAGTAGGCATATCCAATCGCATAAATCTAAAAGATGGAAAATAACTTTTTTGTACCATCATGTAATTTGATCGAGACGATCGATCACAGATACGATCATGTTATAATGTAGTAATCACGGACATCAATCAATTTCAATTTGGTTTTTCCAAATCAATCTGTTTTTCAATTAGACTGAGACGACAATCAAACGTTTTAAATCATTCCGAAAAACTGATAGCTATCGAAATATAATTGGAAAACCCGCCTTAAGTATTTTTCGTAACTTAGGCGTAGATAATATTAGAACATACAAATAATCGCATTCCTTTAACGAAATTATCATCAAAATTTCGGTAGCAGTTCTCATGAATGAATACATCAAAATCAATACTTTAATGTCAATAAAAAGGTAATTTTATATCATCGGAATCAAGGACGAGTTTCTCCAAGTGGAAACAAAATTATTCAATGTTTTGTTTGGCAAAAATATTACAAATGTTCTCATACAACGTATTTTTTGTTTTTATTGTCTCTGATGAACAGACTCTCGCAGAAATTAATTTCTTTTTAGTTGGAGTAATTTTAATTTTTCAAAATAGAACACAAAATATATTATACATAATAATAAGCACACATTGTCGGCATCCTTGAAGATATTAAGTAACATTGGATTACAAAAGGGAACATCAATGATTTGCTTAACATATTCTACATCACTGCTTATTTTTTCACCTGGAAAGCAGCTTCATTGTCCAGCACATTTTTATATGTATTGTACCTAGGATTATATATTTTATACTCCTCAATTTAAATAATTACTAGACTGCGGATCCTTATGCAATTATGGCTTTTGAAAATTTTCAAAAAATGTTAGAATATAAAATATGACAGAATTTAGTACGATTCTCATTTATTACAGATTTAAAAAGGCTACTACCCCACGGAAAATACGATTCTATTTTATTCCAATTTCTTAAAATTCGTCTACAAAAATTGAAAATTGCATAAACATCCGCAGTATAATAATCACATACACAACTATTTGCCGTGCAAAAAATGTTTCAAACAACTTTTTGTGTAATTTTTGGTGATGATTTCCTTCTTTCCGTAACGCAAACAACTATAATTGTCTTCCAAAATAGCATTAAATAACACGATTCCGTATCTGTGTTTGTCAAATATGTAAATCATTTTAATTATCTTATCCTGATACAACTTCATGCATTATCTCAAGCACATCTAATGCCTCGATCACCAAACACATAATATTGTCGTGATAGAAACGTAAATATTAGGACCTTGAATAAGTTCTCGCTGTTTCTTTTACAAAATAAAAGATTTATTTAAATTATAAGGAACAAAAACATTTCATTCAAAGTATAATATATATATAGTATAGTATATTCGAGTAATTCCTCCAACTTTTCGTCTTCAAATTTTTTCGGTGCGCCAGAACGTTCTTTATCCTCAAGTTCAAATTCATTATTTTTGAAGTGTCGAAACCAGTCTCTGCATGTCGTATCCGACAAAGCATTGTCACCATAAGTCTCAACAAGAATTCTATGTGCTTCAGCTGCAGATTTCTTTTGAATAAAGTAGTGCAATAAAATTCCCCGCAAATACACTTTATTCGGCACAAAAGTAGACATTTTCAGAACTAAGAAAAAATTACTTTGTTTACACTAAAGTGAACTACCATATTTACACTGAAATTTAAGGTTAGATACACTACTGCCCTGCATGTGTGTTACCATTCGAAATTCCACGAACGGGGTACTGCTACTACCATCTTTGAAGAAACAGCGAGAACTTATTCAACGTCCTAATATTTACCATGTTTGCGTATCTTTAGTAAAGATTCTTTACTTTCTTGAAAGAACCAGATACGCTAAACAATCTGCTAAACAGACACTCAAACCGTAAAAGTCTGTAAAACTGTGTAACTCTGTAAAATAAATGTATCACGTTCAGCTGTGTAGACCCCAGTTCGGGGTCTGGGTGAGCGTAAATAAAAAAAAATAAATTGTAAGGCAAGGGGTTAATAAACACGTGTGCTACTCACAGCCGTGTCTTTCAGCGTGTTCTTAAACACACATCAAATACAAGTCGGAATTATAAAAATCGGAGGATACATGGAATGAAAATATCCCAAAAAATATTAAGTCTGGATTGACTCGAACTACTCTTCTAAAGGAAGGATCAACTTTTCAGTCTAACAACTAATACGGAGTAGACCACCACACACGTGGGAACAGATACATATTGATAATTATAATTAAACTGCCTCCACATAATAGTGAACGTAATATAGTATCCTTCAGGCATGAAATATCTCCGTCATACGAAACATTCAACAAACAGTTCCATAAAATATTTTTCATTTTTGTTCCATCATTGGTATTAATTGTTATGCAAGTTCGTTTATTAACATATTTATGTTCTAAGTTAAGCCTTCACGTGTACAGATAAACTGTATTTATTGCGTGCAGGTGTACACGGTAGTTAATACTAACCTTAACTTGAAATGGATAGCTGTGATCGTAACAATTATACTGGCCAGCACCAATTTTGGAAAGGTAATCGATGCTTCATCTTCAAGAACTTATCAATATTTATCGATCAGATTATAGATATTTGACAATGCTTCGAACGCCTTCAGAAGCAGTGCTTCGATTGAACCCACCATTTTTCGTTCGATGGATGGCCGCTAGAGGCGCTGCGCGGAAAAACAGTAACGTATCTACTATTGGGTAGATGAAATGGGGTTCCTTGAGCACCCTGTGCAGAATTTTAAAAAATGTATATGATTTGATTCTGAAAAATGAATGTATAACAAGTATATTTGTGTATATTTTGTAACTCGTAGGACACGTCCTGGAGTCTTTTTGTCCGGTAAGATTATTTCGATACATTCCCGCCAATATAACTGCCTC
>CM052292.1:2783678-2801694 GCA_028455765.1 Lasioglossum oenotherae | reverse complement strand
GGATACGACATGCAGAGACTGGTTTTGACGCTTCAAAAATAATGAATTTGAACTTGAAGATAAAGAACGTTCTGGCGCATCGAAAAAATTTGAAGATGAAAAGTCGGAGGAATTACTCGAATATACTATACTATATATATATTATACTTTGAATGAAATGTTTTTGTTCCTTATAATTTAAATAAATCTTTTATTTTGTAAAAGAAACAGCGAGAACTTATTCAAGGTCCTAATATATTGGCCTCAAAATTAATTTCGAAATCTGGACAAATCAGTTCTTCTCCCATACTATACGAAAGTTTAAGAAAAACAATACTAATGGTCTTTCTTTATAAATAAATGATCAGAAATAACTTTCTGTACGTTCAACTTCTTTTGGAACTGATTTGGTATAAAAATAACACGTGAACAAAAGCATCAACAATGCTGAAGGAAAATATCACGAAATAAAGCTTATCGAAAGAGTCTTGATTTGATTTTTAATTACTATGAATAAATACAAATAGTATTAAGCTTTCGATCTAATTTTACAAAGTTTAATTGAATAAAGTGACACTTGTCGTCAAATTTCCTCCAAAAGTGCAAGGAGACGTTTCAGTTAACCCGGAACAATTGTAATTATAATTTATATTTGTATTATAATTGTAAGTATAGCAAATATTGCCGCGCAATGCTGTCTTTTATGAGAACTTTAATAAATCTAACTGTCTGAAATATTCGGATAATGAATACTTCGAAAACGAGATATTTCTAAAGATTTATCAATTGCTCTATCGATATCATTTTATATGTTTGATAACATCGTTGATAAGATCAATGCACATATATGTAACTACCGTTCGACGATTCACAATATTATATGATTGTATAAGTAACTTACAAGGATTTTAGAGATAAATTTGATTATGTTAGTTTTCACATTGTCCGATTGAAAAATTAACATTGATTACTTACGTTAATTACGTGTGTAATCGACTGGCATGTAATAGATAATAAACAAAACAATTAATAGTTTATTAGTCCTACTCCCTTCGATTGTCATTATCAAGTTAATTGAATAGAATATTTTTGATATCTTATGTGTTTCTTCGCTAGATACAATAATTTCCATGACGTTTTATCGCTAATAAACTTCTCGGTCATTTATTACGCAAACACGAAGCATAAATTGTTTAAAAATAATTCGAACAGCCATTACACTGATATCGCTAACATTACACAATTATGTCTATCTCCAGTATTTTGCAATCAGACTCATTTGCGAAATATAAGAAATAATAATATAAAGGATATTACGCCTCCAGTGATATAGTATAAAAGTATGTGTTTAAAAATTGACAATACACATAATATGATTCCATATGTTATAACAAGATGTTGTTATACACAAATCTACTGTAAAACTGCATACATTAAAATTGTAATAAATAACGTGTATTACTTCAAATAAAGTAGTTTTAATTTTATAAACAGCTTAACGATTGAAACACGTTTATCTTTATCTTTTGTCTTTGTAACAAGACTATATAATTTGCACTAATATCCATATGCAGTATTGATTACTAAGTAGTACATATATTTAAATAACTCTGAACATTGTTAGTAGAACAAAACACGCACGCTGTTATTGAATTGTTTTTAGAAGCTATTCGATAGTTTACCTGCTAGAATTTTATATAACTATTAGTAAAAAAGGCAGTCTAACGTTTTACGAATATTCTCAAAATTCCAGTTGACTTAAACTGATACAGTTCAATTTTTCAACATATTCAAATGTTTAACAACTTTCAACAAATTTTGTAACTTTTTCGAGGAAATATTTAACGTAAAATGTTCAATGGCATACCTGGTGATTTGGCGGCTTCCCTGTGAAAATCATCATTAACGAACTGCTCCTTTGTAGACATTATTTCTGACACTTTCAAACACAGACTGTTCAAATTGTAATCTCGTACTCGATATTACCTATATCACACATGCGCCCCACCGTGAAACGGTTTCCTCTCCTTTTTCTTGCACGTATATCTCGCTAGTTTCCTACTGACAACCTTCACCACAACAGACTTCGTGAAAAGAAAAATAGCGAAAATGTATCTCGACAAAATTAATATATATAAACTCAGGACTTAGTATACCTCTAGGTAGGTAAAAGCAGGTACGATTGGAAGCAATTAAGCATAGAACAAAAATAATGTTAGACTATTCTTAGTATTTAATACCAGAATGTATAAAGTCAATTTAAAATCAATACTAAAATAAAGTTTTAAATATAAGATGTAATATACACTTTTTACATACACAAAGTTGACATAAAAATATTAATCATTTTGTCACTTCTCATAAAAAAATTTACATAAAAATATTAATCGTTTCATTTCTCATAAGATACAACTGAAAGTTTTAGGTTCCTTTATACAATTTTATTTTCACTTAGTCGAATAGAATTTAAAACTGTTTATACAAAAATATAAAACAGTTTTTACGATATTCATGTCCTACGCTTCTTTTTTGACGGAGATACACTGATGTCCTCATTGTCTGTGTCTAATGCGGAATCATCTTTAGATCGTCGATTGTGTATAGGTGTCTTCTGCGGTGTTGGACACAATCCTAATTCGAGTGAACTAAAAAAGAAATGGAGAATTCTATGAATTTATTTCATGTTTCTTCCCCTTTGAAATACCTCTATCTGTACTACTTTAAACAATTTCAAGAAATGGAACAATAAACAGAGTGTCTAACTCATTTCTAATTGTTCAGATGTGTCACTATTTAAATGCCACTTGTAAGGTGGATTGGCAAAATAAGGAATTAGCCCGGGAATTAAAAATATAAATCTTGCATCAATTATCCCTACTTACTTAAATGCATTGTCTCTGTCTCCTTCTTGATTTTTTTCTGAGGTTCTCAAATTACTAGGATTTAGTGATGCACCTTTCTCCTTCTGTTGAGTGTGCAAGTTGAATTTTTGTGCTTGGCTGGCACTTGGTTGGTTTTTCGATGTAATTTGCGTTGGTGGCGCGATCCCACTATTTTCGTAATACTTCCTCAAATCAACGTTAACGCTCTTCGTGCAGTTGTACGTTTTATATATACCGACAAGATAGTCCGCTAACTCAAACATATTCGATCTCAGCGATATAATTATGAATTGCGCATTCTTCGTTCTCTCCTTGATGTAATTTCCAACGATCGATACATTTTTAAAATCTAAAGCAGCGTCGATTTCGTCCATAAAATAGAGGGGAGTTGGTTTATAGTGATGCAGCGCGAACACAAGAGCTAAGGAGCTCAATGTCTTTTCACCTCCGCTAAGGTTACAAATATTTTTCCACGATTTCTTAGGTGGTCTGACACTAAAGGCAATGCCTTCGCTGAAAGGATCTAAACAATCGATCAACTCCAATTCCGCATCGCCGCCCAGTGTTATCATTTGATACATTTCTTTTAGCTTATTTGTAATTACCCCGAAGCCAGAGAGAAACTCATGCATTCTACGAAGTCTCGCAGTTTCATAAATTTTTCGCATTCTGTCGCGTTCCCCCGTTACTTTTTCAAAATCTGCTACACGTTTCAAATATATCACATCCTTCTCTCTATAATCTGTGATAACCTGCATATTTGGAACGTCGGTCGGTAATCTCTTTTTAGCCTTTTGTATGTCATTCAAAAGCGTTTTCTCATCCAGCTTGCGTAGTTGTTCTTCAGTTAATTCCCTCAGTTCCACTAACTCTTTGCCAGGTATAGCTTGAAGCTTCAATTCAGCAATTTTTCGCGTGTAATCAGGAATTTGTTGTTTCAACATTTTTATTCCGCTTTTACACTCTTTCATTCTTTGATCTAAATCGATTTTAACGCCTTTCATTTTGTTCTCCCGCGCTTGCAAAGCGTCTAACTCCTCTTTAAGGGATGACATAGCTGTGTCTCTTTCCGTAAGAGCTTCGTTAAGTTCATTTAGTTCGTGTATACACTGTTTCCCTTGTACCTCTAATTCCTGCTTCTCATTCTGAATATCTCGAAGCCTTTGTTCAGCGGATTTGACATCATTTTCCAGATTATCTATGCGTTGTTCGACCTTTTTCAAATTCCTTTCAGACGTTTTCATTGCAACCTGCAGCTTGCAAATCTCGGCCTTAGCTTTTTCAATTGCTTTATTCAGGTTACCTATCATCTTCTGCTGATCTTTTACACGACCTCCTGAAATTTCCTCTATTTTTCTACTTATACGCTGCACTTCATTTTCAACAGATTTTGAATTGTCTTTCACTTCCTCCAATGATTTTTCGGCTATATTCATCCCTTTCTTGAGCTGTTCGACCTTTTTCGGATCCGCAACAGACTCTGTAACTTTTTTCTCCTGAATTTTCAGCTGCTGTCGTAAAGATGGTTCTTGCCCTTGCAATGTTTTAGCTTGGATACACAGTTTTTCTTTTTCAACAACCATATCTTTTAGATCTACAGTTAGGCTATGAATCTGAGTTTCTAAAGATTGATGTTCGTTTCTAAGTTTAGTACACTCTTCGTGTAGTTTGTCCAAATTCCCCTGGAGTTTTTCAATGTCATTGGCAGATAATTCGTTTCGAATTACCTTTTGCCCCATTCTACCCTTCAGTACTGTTCTTCCACCTCCACTCATTGTACCCGACAATTCAATTAATTCACCCTTCAGTGTAACAACTCTGAACCGTCTTTGGCCGTACGCAATACGCGTAGCTTGATCTAAATCATTTGCTACTAATGTATCTTGTAATGCATAATAGAACGCCGGCAGTACCCTTTCATCTTCGACATGTATAAGATCGAACAGCCTCGGTACATTCTCAGGTGTTTGTATTTTCTGTCTACATCTGTCCAATAGACGTTGCTGTTTCTCTAGAGGGATAAACGTTGCGCGTCCTATATCATTTTGACGTAGAAATGATATGCATGATTGTGCTGTGGTTACTGTGTCTACTACAATGTTGTCCAAGGGCATACAAGCTGTTGAAACTGCGACGTCATATTTTCCGTCTATAGCTCCAAGATCACCCTACATATAGAATTATAAAATTAATTATTATAAACTCCGGATTTTATGCATTTATAACAAAAATGAGCAAGTGCGATTTAAAACAGTGAAAATATTAACAGACTTTAAGAGTGTTAATATATTATTTTCACCACATTAATATTATTAATGAAGAATGTAAATTTATATTTAGCTCCTGCGTCTTGCAATTGATGCACAAACTTTTTATTTTGCATAAACATCCGGAGTCCAATTATAAATTTATCAAATCTTGAAAATTAAGCGACAATCGTCTGGTATATTCTAAATAGTAAATTGTTTGAAAATATCAATTTTTTAAATTTTATGTTGATTAGCGATAATTGTCGAACATCTTATAAATAAAATTAACATTCACAAAGAAAGGAATTTTCTATCTGCTTACCAATCTTCCGAATATCCCAGTAATTCTCCCTTCCATTTTTTCTCGCATTAAACTATCTATAATTCTGTTTCTTGATCGACTTGCTTGCATAGCACACTTTTGTTCTTCATACGACATTCTCATCCGTTTTAATTTTGTGGTCTCTTCGATCTCTTTATGCTTTATTGTCTCCAACGCGTGTTGCGCTTGGTTCAAATTGTGCTGAGTACTCGGAATTTTTGTTTGTAAATTCTTCAAGTGTAGCTCTTTCTCTGCTAAAGTGTCTACTGTTAATTTTAAAGAGTTTTGCAACTTTTCTAGCTTGTCTCTTTCTGTCGCTTCTATGGAAATATATAATTTAAATTCAGATTGTGCAAGATTGAAAGCTGCTTGAGCTTCATCAACGTTTTTCCTTAGAGAAATTAATTCTTTTTCAAGTACAGAACGTTCGTTTAATAGTGGTTCCGTTTTTTCGCGTAATCCAACCATTAACTTTTCCAATACTGATTCCTCGTGTTCTCTCTTTTTTAAATTAGTTTCAATAAGCTGCTCACATTCCTGAATACTTTCCATACTTTTCTCAGGCACGTTACGGAGTTCTTCTACTTTAGCTTTCTCCTACAAATAATATTAAATTATTTAATTATGTAATATAAACGCTATATATTTCAACTTTTTCATTATAGATAGTATAGTAATGTAGCTTACTGTTTTTAATGTCGCAATGTTAGCTTTTCGACGTTTATTGGTCTCTACAAGTTCCGCATGAAGTGATTCATCATGTTTGCGAATATTATTAAACTGAGTTGAAATTTCATCTTTTTTCAGTTGTAAGCTATCCCATTTCTTGTTTTTCTCTTCGATTATTTTATTTTGCTTGCTTTTTTCATCATGAACTTCTTTCATTTTATCTACAAGATCTGCAATATCCGTATCCAATTCGTTAGCTTTATTTTCTTGTTGTTCTAATTCGTTCGTAGTTTCGAATCTACAAAAAGGAATTTTATAAATTTCATAAAATCATTGTATATAAATATTAATAAGTTACCTCTTATAATGGTAAAGTTGATGCTCTATCTCTGTCACTGTGTTTTCTAATTCTAAATATTGCACTGCTTCTTGCATCGGTTCTTCCAGAGCTGCTTTCTCTTTCTCAACAATTCTCAAACGATTTAACTTTTCAACTCTATAGTCTGTAAGCAGGTCTACCTTTTCTGATAATTTTTGTAATGGTTCCTTATAACGTACTGTCCCAATTATATCTTCCAAAAACTCGAGCATACCAGTATCATTTTCGTTTTGTCCTTTAGGTTTCATCATTGCTATTTGCTCAACCTCTCCCTGGTATAATAGATCAAGGAAAAATAGTTACAATAGAATAAAATCCCTCTTGCTACACAAATACATAAAAATTGTGTAGCTTAAAATGAAATAAGACTAGAAAGTATTCTTATCACGTGTATCATTACTAGACAGCAGATTTTTAATAGCAATAGATGTAATTTAAGACAGTAAAAGTATTAGAAGAATTTAAAAATGCTATCTTATTATTTTCAACTTATTAAACCTATTAAGATAGAAAATAAATTTCTACTTCACTCCAGTTTCTTGCAATTCAGGTACAAAACTTTTATTTTGCATAAAGATCTGCTGCCTAATCATCACACTATCTATAGATTATTTTAAAATTTTGTTCGTTTTATCAATATTCCATAGTCATAATTAATATATTTCACAATATGAAATTAGATCAGAAAGTGAACCTTGTAACTGCAGATGAATGTAATTGGTATAACGGTAAAATAGAAATAGAGCATTAATAGAATAATATCGCATTCCATACTTGTAAGATTAGGAAACGGTTGTGATCTAAATCCACACCATAGGACTTCAACAGCTTTGCAACCTCCTTGAATTGCACCCTTTTCCTATTAATTTCATAATGCGAAGAATTATCTTTATGTGCTGTTCGTGATATACTAAACTCACTGTTAGGAACAACATCATAGTCTGCCCCAGGCTACAACAAAGTATTTATATTTCAGAAATGGTTGTAATTTAAATAGAAAATGTTCTAGTGAATACCTTGTCAACGATTTTTTGAAAATGTACAGATACTGTACAACTGTTGATATTCTGATGTTGGCTGGAATTATGTATTAAAACTGACAGCTTCTTCGACCGAATTTTACTAGCTCTGTATCCGAATACAAATAACATTGAATCTATCACATTACTTTTGCCACTACCATTCGGACCAACAATCGCTGAGAAACACTACAAAAAAGAAAATTTAGTTGTATATGTATCAGAGTTGAGCATTATTCGAATAAATTTTCTAGCTGTCAATCGAGGAGTAATATATTGTAGGGAGATGACAAGAAGGTCCCTGGGACGGCACAGAGGCAAGATGGGTCTATCGTGCTGCATAGTAATGTAGTAGTGTATGTGTGACTGCTTCGGCCAATTGAAGGCACGCTCCTTCCAAGCTCACCACCGCATTCCTGCCAGGGACCTTCTCATCCCCTGCAATACTTTGTTGTTATACTGGTATAAGAAGAATTTGTGTGATATGCGACACAATGTATATCGTGATTCGTGACTGTTCAGTTTATTATTTTTGTCCAACCCTGATGCATACTTTTTATAAAAATTTCTGCCGTATACCTTATGAAATGGACCAATTGTTTGAGTGCCAGCATAACTTTTAAAGTTCTCATTAACAATCTTGATAATCATAAGCCTAGGACCATTAACATCAAGTTCATGAGCAGCTTTGATAGGTGGTGGAATGTATATATCATCGTCTACTCTTAATCCACCTTCATCATCTGTATCTATCGTAGCATTATCTTCAACAACTTCCATTTCATTACTATCTTGATTTTGATCAGCTTCATGGGTTCCACTCATTTCAACTTCAATATGGTATATTCTTCACATTACAGAATCTAAAAATTAAATAAAATCACGTAAAACAAAGTGTTATTACTAGACTCTGGATATTTATGCAAAATAAAAAGTTTGTGCATCAATTGAGAGACTCAGGAGCTAAATATAAACTTACATTCTTCATTAATAATTTTAATGTGGTGAAAATAATATATTAACACTCTTAAAGTCTCTGTTAATATTTTCACTGTTTTAAATCACACTTGCTCTTTTTTGTTATAAATGCATAAAATCCGGCGTCCAAGTTATTACTTATAGGTTAGACAAATATCAATTTATGTATTACAATATTTCATAGAAGTATCACATTGCTTGAACGTGTATGTACAATATATTTTCTTCACAACAAAAATGTAAAACAATGTATATATAAAAGATAAACTAAGAACACTGTGGATTCCTGTAACTTACCTTGTAATTTATAATACATAACATACCCATGTATGTACTAAACAGCATCTATAGAAATATTTTTAGTATAAAACCGTGACTCAAGTGTAATCAATTTTATCGCTCCACTGCCAATGCAAATACGTAGAAAACGATAGTTCTGAAATCGTACTTTATTTTATTGTATATAACTATGAAATAACACCTTCCCAGATTCAAATTGAAAGTAACGCACATAACGTACAAACACATGTTATATAAATCAACATAGAAGAGAATATACTATACTCCATTTGTACTTTGTTAATCTCGCCATAAAGTATATAATATCACGTAGTTATGACAGCGCTGATGTATTTACCATATACATACATACCACTGATACACACTGATATCAGTGATACATACCAATACATCCCCAGTCAGCCAGGAGCCAGGCCTGCCTCGAGCAGAAATCAAACTGAAATCGAACCCAGCCTGACCCAGCCTAGTGAGCAGAGTAGGTAACGGGCATCAACGGGCATCAGAGAGGATAATCTCTGCGGGCATTATGCTGAAAGCCGTGCTCCAATGTCGGCTATTCCCGCCAAAACCTAAGCGTAAGATTGGAGTCCGCAATCTGGCGTCTGGCGTCAGGAGTGAGGTCTTTAATTTATTTTATCTGGGCACAATAGCTTAGAATAGATAAGAAAATAACGAGAGAGAGAGATCTTTGACAAAATTCTAGTTGGCGAGACTAATCGAGGAATCAAAAATGATCGTCAAGCTACAACCGGGAGAGGAGTCACCCGACAAATCAACACTCAGCTGAAAGATCCTAATTTTTATATACATATAATAGTTCCGAGAATATATATTTAATTAAACAGCGGAATTCTATTTCAAAACTTATTATGTTCTTATTTGATTTATGACTTTTTTCTATTCAATATGGCCGGATGTTTCTTTTGCACAGCAGTGTATACATAATTCTATACTAATAGTTTTAAATAATCGTTGCATTTTGTTTCATTCGGTGGTCTATGAAAAGTAATGAAAATATTTTATATCAATAACATATTTAGAAGAAGCAATATTCTACGTACTTGCATTCGTAGTCTTCGTAAAGAAATTACATATTAAAAGAGTTTTGTACAAAGACTCCGTGGCGCAACGGTAGCGCGTCTGACTCCAGATCAGAAGGTTGCGTGTTCAAATCACGTCGGGGTCAATTCATTTTTGTCTTTTGCTTTTCAATAAAAAAATTTGGAAAATAATCTACATAATAGTGCAACACGTGCGAATGAAGAAAGTTATAGATATATTTAGCTTGTAATAGGTGAATGTATATTCTTGAAATTTTAGAGAGTGGAAACTTAACCTCACCCGGTGTGCCGCTTTGTGTATTTGTGTAAATAAATAGCGTGTATTAAAATGAAACATGGACATGTAACAGAGTTTTAAAAGATTAAATTTAAATAATTTCTATATACAAGTGGTCATAATTACATTATTTTTTTCTATTAAATAATGAATATATAGTCATTAAGTTATATAAATTTTGACTTCTATAAAAGAAATATATTTAATGTATATGATAAGTCTCTCATGTTTTTAATTTTTTAAGGTTTGTGAATAAATAGAATGGGTAAGGAAACTGATTCCGAAAATTCGAAAAAGCGGAGAAAATCAGTTAGTGGGAATTCTGGAATTTCTCTTAAGGATGGAGATACTTATAAGGTATAAATATTAATTTTAACTGCATATCTTGCGGTTTAGTTTCAATAAAACAATCTTTTATGTTTAGGCTATAATCAGTTACGAAGAGAAAGAAGCCACAGAAAGATTGTCAGAAAATGATTCTGAAAATTTCTTATCAACTTGTGACAACATACGTAAAGCTATGAATAAAATAGCGGAACTAAAAATTAATGGAGATGTAATTGTTTGTACTTCTGTTGAAATATTATTCTGTATTTATTTAATTTGATTATTGAACACCTAAATTTTATTTCTTCTAGGCCAAGGATGAAATACGTGAACTTCAAATTCAAACATCGTTAGCATTTATCGAGCTTAAAAAATTAAATAGAATGGAAAAATTTCGTACAAAATTTGCAAGAGATTCTTTAATGGCTTCGAAAGGCAGTGTTGACAGTAGACATTTACATTTGCAGAATTTATTATACGAAGTGATGCACTTGAAGAAGGAAGTTCTTAAGTGTCTTCAGTTCAAGTAAATATTTCCTATTATACAATCTTCTTAAAATGTTATTGCACATCAAATTAATATGATTCTGCTTAGGTCTAAAGATGAACTGATACAGCTTGTATCGGAAGAAGAATTTTATAAAGAAGCCCCTGAGAACATATCGAGACCTGTAAGATAAATAATAGAATAATAGAAGTAAGATTTATTACTTTTACTTCTATGATACTATGATTGAATTTGTTTTAGGACATCGCAAAACATAATCCACATCAATTGAGATTAGCTCGCTTGGAGTGGGAATTAACACAAAGAAAACAGCTTGCTGCTCTGTGCGATGAATTAACAGAAAGTAAAAAAGCAGTAGCATTAAGCATAGAATCTAAACAATCTCGACTTGACAATCTGGCACCGCAACTTTATTCAATATTAGAAGTAATATGCGTATTGTCCAACTACAATATTCCAGAAAATGCAGAAAAGTAATAACTATTTTATATTTTAGGCAAGCAAACCACTACAAGAAAGCCTTGGATTACCATTAGACAGAATCAGACAAGAACATCACAAAGCGACGTTACTTGCTTCGCCATTATATGTTCTTTATGCAAAAGCATCTGCTTATAGAGATGCATATGGTACGTTTGATGTTAAAATTTTGTTAAGCATTACACATTTTATTTCATATACATTTTCCTACAGACAGTACTATAACAGTAAAAATAGAAGGCGACGAGGAAGAAGCAAAACGTGCAAATAATCAGGAAGGATTGCAGGAATCTGATTCAGATCCTGAAACTTTATCTGAAAGTATCATAGAGGAAACCCACATTCATAAAAAAAGACACCATAGATTGTCTAGGGAAGCTAGACAAGAAGAGAAAAGATTAAAGCTGCTTCAAAGGCACCCCTTACACGTGAAGATAATTATTAAATTGAAAAGTTAGTTTCGAGAATGCAAATCAATATTTCTAAATGAATGTAAAATATTTTAAAACATTAACGTTTTCAGACGAAACGAAGTTGACATTGCAGTTTTTTTACATAATGTTCCTGAAAGTAGTTACAGTAGAATCAAAATTGAAAACTGAAGGTGTTGAGAGCAATAGTACTGGGTATGCTATTTTCCCATACATTATTAAGTATATGCCGTTTTATGTATACTTTCTCGAAACTTTTATATATTTATATAATTATATGTTTATAAATTCATATATTTATTTTGCAGAGATATGCTTGCATCAGAATCAATTTTAAGGGAATTGTACCCAAGAGATCTAGGATTAGAAAGTCCAAATCCAGCTAATTACTATCAACTAAGTCGATATAATTTGGGTAACTTTTCATCGCTTGGATTAGGAATTCCATATAAATGGGCACAAAGAATGGCTGGTTTGAATTTCATTTCACCTGATTCTCGTGAACAAAAGGTATAAACATAAATATCGTATGCCATGTATTTTATGGTTCTAAACTGTTTCAACTGATGAAATTGTTTGAATGCTATTAGGTTACACGTTGCGAAATAGCTCAAGATAGTGTTGAAAGTGTATTAAGAGAGATTAAAAGACGCTTGAAAGCTAGATTGGAATTATGTATGGAGATTCGACACTTGGAATCTGGAAGTTTACCATTTCTTGCTAGTACCAACGACATCTTACCACAAAAACTTAATACAATTCTCCAAAAATTTACAACAATGTCTTGGAACGGTTATGCTATTTCTGCGAACTCTGCTCTTCAGCAGCTAGGCTTAGTGACTTCATTAGACATATTCTATGAAGCTGTTCTTCGACGTGGAAATAGTAAGATATTTTCAAATTATTTTATATAGAAATTATTATTTCAGATTTTTTTTTACATATACGTTATCCATTTCAGACGAGTTAATTGCAAAAATTGCTATAAAACCTGATTATCCAAAGATAGCGGCAGTATTTAATATAAGTATAAATCCTACGGTACCAGTTGCTGTCGACATTTTACGAGATATTGAAAGAGAAATAAATGTAATGTGGACGAAACCACCAACCTTATCTGCGCAATTGCAACGATTAAGAGCGTGTTTCGATATCTATTTGGAAACAGAAAATACGGTATCAAAGGAAAAAATTTTCTTTCATCCCATAAAAGGCCGTACTCGTGCTAGACCTTATAAATATTTGGAATTGGGAGGTGGAATTTTTATCCATCGTTAATTCGCTATGATATTAAATTACATTTAAATGCATATTGTGCGATATACATTACATTCTAATGTAAACATAACTTACCTACTTTTTGTAGTTATAAAAAGTAATTTGAATATAAAGATTGCTCAAATCGAAGTTGACGTGTTCATGCGTATTTCAGGCACCCCAGAAATTCTTACAACGTGGGCTTGTAACTTGTACTTTAATCTTTTGTTTTCTAAGCTAAGTTTTTTGCATTCCTTTCTTAATAAAATGTTGTTTGCTGCTACGTCATTGTACTTTTGCCAGAATTTCTCAATTTTATCATGTGAACTAGGAATCTGTAAAATTTTTCCAGCTTTTAAGGTATGTCAAAAAATATTTTAATTTATCTCTTACAATGTTGTAAAAAGGATTACCTCGCCTTCAATAAAATAATTTCTGATATTAAGGTGAAATGGTTCCAAATTAGAGCATATTGTAATTAATTCAAGAATAGTCGAACATTTTTGCATGGTTTTCTGCAAGTTCTAAAAATGAAATGATAATATTCATATTATGAACAGTATGGTATGTGGCAAAGGAAAGTACATATAGTATACATATTGTTCAACCTTTAATGCATCATTGCTAAAAACAGTCAATTTCTTTAATTGAACATAGTCTACAGCTTGAACTGTACTAAAGTACTGCTTCATATCTCTTGTTTCCTTCTTTATATGTGCATTTTTCATTTTAAGGTTTCCAACTTGTTCATCTCTCTTCAATGATAGAATTTGTATATTGCATCGTAAATTTTCAGCAGCGTTTTGTAGTTGCAACTGTACTTTTGGGTATTGTAATATACATTGTTGATATACACTATCTTGTTCCTTTAAATATTCATATTGTTTTTTTTTATTTTTTGTCACTCTTTCATATTCAATAAGTGTTCTATTCAATTGTTCCCAAAGGTTTTTAAGGTTTTGCGAAGATATATGTATAAGGTTCGACATTACGTCTTCTTCCTACCATAGAATAAATTTGTCTATTATCAACTGTCTCTAAAGAGTAATAACATTTTATGTTTATAGTATTACCAAAATTAAAATATTACGAATGTTAATAGCGTTTCTTGTCTTCGCTGTAAATTTTTCTTTCTTCAACTTTTCAGTTTTCTTTACTACAGTAGATTGCATTTCCTTATAGACTTGTTCCATTTTAATTTTCAAAAATGCTAACTCTAACACACTCGATTTATTGTCATCTAATTTGAATAAATCATGTAAGTCCTGCAACTTGTGTTTATATTTTCCTACATAACATAAAAAGAGATTTGTTTACATATCTATGATTTATTACAGTACTAGAAGTACGCTGAATTAAATTCGATTAATACCGATTATATCATTCATCAACTCAATGTGAGCTTCTTGCATTTTTCTATGATCTTCATCTGCTACTTTTAATTCAATTTGCAACTGACAAATTGTTTTATCTTTCAAATTTACAACTCTATCGAATGATTCAGAAAGATCCTTTACGTTTTCATAAATTTCTTTACATTTTATTTGTCTCAAAACAAGTCTCCATGTTTCATTGATTTTAGCAGTGTTTAATTTCGAAAATACGTTTTCATGTTTTAATTTATTCTGTAAAGATATGGATAATATTCACAATGATGTAACAAAATTGTAACAATTTTTTTATTGCTCACTATTAATTTCAGTGCGCATTGCAGAATAATGTGAACCAAAGACAAATTAATTTTTTTTATAAGTTGAAGGCATGGACGAAACGTTATTAAATTTTAATTAAATTTCATCCTTATTTATATAAATACCGATTGAATTTTTATCATTCGCTGTATTTTATTTTACATTTATTTAATAAGTCTAGTACTTTAATGTAGGTTGCAATTAATTGTTGTTTACGCCTCCTAGCTTCAAGTTCAAATTCAGCACGATGTTGCATATAACGAGCACGCTCCTCTTCACTCATTCGAGCAAATTTACTGTTTCTATTACTTTTGCGTTGTTTCATCATTTTTATATAATTCTTATTCTATTTAATAGAAGACAATTACTCGTCAATATAATAATATGTTTCACAATGTATAATAAACACAGTTTTAATTGTTATACGTAATCACTGTACTCCAAAATATGTGTACGTATCTTTCACTTCAGAGATATACGTACTGATGTGTTTGATCAATACACAGTAGTATACTTTTCAGAATATAGAAGAACCTGTAACAAGAAAATATATAATTTCAGCAGAAAATATTCATTTCTCGCGGTTGACGCAGATAAAAACGACACGCATCGAAATATGTAGGAATCTGTGGATTTTTAAGCAGAAACTTCACCACATTTAACCACTTGTAGCTCTTGTGTATAACTAACATAGATTTACAAAATATATATTTTAAATTTTCATTAAGGGCCCAAATAAAAGAGTTTTGAAAAGTGCTCTTTTTATTTATACATGCAACGTTGTGAATTGTAATTTTTGGAAAATCTTCTTTGCAGATCAATTAGTACACCAATGCTTCTAATTGCTTACAAAACATCAGGTTGTTTGGTAGAATTATAAAAAAAGTGATAATACTGTAGCACTGCGTGGATTAAAAATGTGAAACACGTTTTCAGAGTAGTTAAAGTCGAACAAAAAATTAATTGGATTCAGTCTACCTCCACTTTGCACTAGCAACAACAAGGAATATAATTATAATATGGAGTATAAATATTATTTAGGACTAACAAAGGTGCATTTGATCAGTCATGCGATGTACAATTTTAAGTAACTGTAAATATGTTTAGTGATAATATCCATTTCCTTCGAAAACAGGAAATATGAAGAACGGGATACAGTAATATCAGTAATCAACACGGATTTTGCGGTTTACGAAATCACTTTTTCCTGGAGCATTTTCTTATAAAGGCCAAATTGTGTTGACTTTCTAGCAAATAGCTTTCGGTCGCATCGGTGTGCAGATCCGTTTTCAGTCGTTATATTTTATTAATAAATCGCAGTTGAGTTACAAAAAAGTGTACAATCAGACGAAAATACAGTTGTGCGCGATTATTACGTATTTCGTAATTTTCACTTCTCGATTCCGTCAACAAATAATTCATTAAGATGGCAAACGATAAATCGGGGATTTTATATCTGTTCGATCGCCCTGCAGAGCCGGTATATGTACCCAAGGGCGAGAAGAAAGTCGCTTTCGACATACCAGCTGATTATTTGGTAAGCATGTGTTTTTCTTTGATCTCTTATTATTAGACTGCGGATCTTTCTGCATTTATAGTGAAATTGAGTAGATGGAATTCAGAATTGTTGGAAAATTTTTAAAATTGAAAATTTCAATATACGCTTTCTCGTTTATTCAAATCATTACGGGAAGAAATAACATTCAATTTAATTTCTATTCGTTGCAATCGATGCAGACAATTTCTATTTTGCATAAAGATCCGCTGTCTACTTATTATATTCATTCATTTCTGTATAATATTAATAATATAGTGAGATATGGCACAGTTTCAGTGCCATTGTTAACGTATTATTTTTTACACTAACAATACAAAGTATGTAATCGCTTTATAAGCGATTATATATAATTCTTTATATATACTATTATATATAAATTATTATTATTATGTAGATTATATATTATATTATTATATATATATTATATATTATACTATATATATTATGCTATTATATATATTATATACATATATTATTATTATATAGATTATATATAATAATAATAATTATATATAATTTATATATAATTCGCTTTGAAGCGAACTCAACCAGCTTCTCAAAGGAAATGGAATAGCACGTAATATTTATAATATTAAATTGTTTAGCAACGAAGGCGTTAAGCTAATTTTTCTGAAATTCTGGAAATCATTTAGTGACCAAACACACGAATGCTTCAATATGTTGATGTTTGTTCCCTGGATCTTTCATCCACCAACAAATTTATAGAGCACCTGCTTATTTATATTTCTTTTCATCTCGTGCTTCTATATTGTTCTAAGTTAGTCTCGATTAAAAATTACTAAATTACTAAATTACATTTATTTGAGAAAATTAATAACACGGTCCAACAAATTTCACCTTTTTTTAATGTTTCTATTTTCATTATAAGACTCTCTTCACTATACGAATCTTTAATGATTGTTTAAGCATGTTTAAACATTCACCATGTATTAATATTGAATATCGCTGTATTCGGGAAAGTATACAGAATATTTTGCTGTAAAGAACAATAGAATATCTTTTGTTCACCAAATTTATTTTTAGGTATACATATATTATTGGAACAAAAGCGAAAAATTTGGACAGACACATTCTTGTTATGTTTATAAAATAATGTGCAATAGTTATCCCTAGAGCTCCGTGAACCTAGTGTTAATGTTTGAATACTGTAATATAGTAGTGTGATAATAAAATATTTGAAAATAATCTGGGGAAATAAAAAATTGTGTTTTTAATGGAATGAACCCGTTTATGAAGAAATATTGTGTTGTTGTGTTTGTTCCTCTAGGCCGAAAGGTACCGTCCTGTAGCGACCCAAGTGTTCAACCGCTTCGCCGATGAAACTGAATCGAAACTTCAAGTGAAACAAATCACTCTTCCCGATGTTAGCTTTGCTATGCAGTTGGGTCGGCGTGAGCCTTTTTCGCTATTCATCCCAGCGCATCGAAAATTTGCAGGACGGCTTATTGATATTTTCATGGGTTCGTAGCGTTCTATACAATTTTACACTGATTTTACACATTACTGGATTGTTATGTAACCGTGTGGTACATAGAAACTTATTTCTTCCTGTATGAACATTGATAAGCAGTTTAGTACGAAATACTTAGAAATTTATTTCCTTACGGTATCATTACTTAGAACTTTCT
>CM052292.1:2737173-2748633 GCA_028455765.1 Lasioglossum oenotherae | reverse complement strand
ATTAATATCGATTTTATTCACTTTAATTTTCGTTGTTTCATCTGTATGTTATTCATTTAAATATATTTTATTTTATTGTATATTTCAGTAGGTCCGTAAATATTTTGTTTATCGATTTTATTTATTTTCCTGTTCTTTATGTGTCTGCATCGCACATTTTGTAATTCCATTTATGTCAAAAGTGGCGTAAACAATTTCGAAATATTGTGTTTTCGTGGAATTGTCGACATCCGCGTAATTTCTAGATGGCCGGCAATCTCGACTGAAGTAAGTGTATATGTATGCTGGCGGATTCAGGACAAAGGATATCGACGTACCTCGGAATGCGACTCCGTCGGCTGGCCTCGCGATCGACGTCGATCTATCCGCTGAAACTGATGGCTGGTCCGTAGCTGCGATGTTAGTTTGCTCCAAGATATTTACATCGTTCGGATGTTGCGACGTCGTGCCGGGGGATGATTCCCACGGTAGAAAACAATCCGCTCACGCCCGTTCCTCGAGCTCTACTCGATCACCTATCCCTGAGTCTGCACTACCCTTCAGCGCAGTCGAGATAACCAGGAAGCGGAGAATCACCAAGATGGGACACCAAATCAACAAATTGCGCTTTCGGCTTCGACGGATGTTTATTGCGCGTCAGTTCGAAAGCGTGCCTCGTGTCGATCTACCCCACAAGGGATGTGGTTACAGAATAATGCTGAGTTTCAAGATGGGGAGTGTTACCCCTTTCGAACGCATGCGCAACATAAAAGCCACCCCTCCACCAGCAAGAACATGACTTTCGTCCTGCGGTTGGAAAATCCTCGGAACTTTTTTCCTCCTGATAAATAATCAGAGGAGTCGGCGAGATCGTCATTTGTTGAATAATGACAGACCGCCCGGCGCCGTTTAGCCACGCCGAGATATCAATCTGCCAGCCTTCCAAGATTTGCGATTCCGTCGTTTGTGATTGATGCTACAGTCATGGAAATTTTTCAGAAAAGAAATGCATTTTAAAAAATCTTTTCCACGCAGTTCGGTAACCACGATAATACCACGCAACTTTCGTTTGAACTTTCTTCTCATATCATTCGTTGTTCTCGAGATATTTCACGAAAAAGAACATTTTTTCAAGGACCGATTTCACCCCTTTAATGCGAGAAGTGCAGTAAATATTCGATGGACGCAAGGGCCTCGGGGAGGTTCGTTTGCATAGTTCATAGAGAGACACTATTTTTTTGTGCTTCAAAGACCGATCCGAACGTAGTAGAAATGATTATTTAAATATAAATAAATTTTTTAAAAACACCACGTTTTTAAAATGGACTAAAAAGTATAAAATAATTTTTCCTCGCCCCCTACAGACTCCTAACCACGTAAAAAGAAATTTTTGTTTAATAATGCATTGCCATCCAGTTCTGAGCTACGTTTGAAATTTCAAGCCTCTAGCTCATCGGGAAGTTAGTTGAAAATCAATTGCAAAATTTGCCACCGAACAGAAACAAACAAACAAGAATGCGAGCTAATAAAAACGTGGTAATAGCGCAGCAGAAAATAGCGTACCGATGAGACCCCTTCATGCAATAAATAAAACTTGTTTGTTTTTACTTATTTTTAATGGAATTTAACCAACATATTTGTGACATTTTTCTGATTAAAATGATACGAAACAAGATATAATTTGGCTCATATTTACTGTACCCATATGTGAAGCATAATGTATGTTCATTTCGTCAATTAAACCACTAAATACAGTTTAAATTACATCGTGTTTAGTGTCATTTTAATCATAAAAATGCCACAAATAAGTTGGTGAAAGTCCTATTAAAAAAAAATGAAAAATAACGAAGTTTTGTAATTAGATTAGTAGTGGTTTACACCGATATACTCGACCCGAGATCAAATTACGCGGCATGTCTACACTGCGACCGAGGTAGCGCGAGCTTCGTAGCCCCTGCGGCGTTGCCCCGCAGTGGACAGGATATTTTTTTGCATTGAACGTGTAACACCTTCTTGTGTCCATAAAATGTTTACTGTAACACGAAAAAAATGGGGTTGTATTAGTCATAACTTACTCTACTTGGGTTCAGCAGATGCAGGGTGGGTTAGGTCAACTTGAGCAATGCTTCATGCAGAAGATGCAAAAAGCAGGTGCAGTTATGTCTCGATACATGAGAGAACTTCGGGCCCGAAATGTTACTTATATCGTGTACAAACGTGTAACACCGATAATTCACTAATCTAATGACAGAACTTTTTAAATTATTTTTTTGTGCAACCTTTGCCATCATATTCGTGACATATTGTAACGTTGTTGACCCAGAGTATCCACTAAATTTCTGGCAATTAACCTAAATGAATAGCTGTTGCATCGGGAATAATACGAATGTGTCTAACAATAACAGAAGTACTCTTAAAAATATATTTAAAAAAATTAATTATCAGAGCTGTGTAAACGGTCCTAAACATTGTCAATTATAATGGTAATAGATAAGGTCCGTCAGTCGAGAGTCAAATTGACCTGTTTACGCGAGCAGAATTCAGACACCATCGATTCGGATAATCGAGGTTGCACTAAATCGTGAATGAAAGTTAAGTAAAGTTAACACGACCGAAATTGTGTCGTGATTGGATTCATTTTAACCAGAAAAATGTCACAAATATGTTGGTAAATGTTTCATAACAAACTACTCGAAAAAAGTTTTGCCACTACTTGACCTGTCAAGGCTGCGTGTTTCCACATTATCGTGCACGTCTCGCCGAGACATTACTATGATATTCCGAGAGAGAGAGAGAGAGAACGATCGAATATAACAGTCGTTAATGTGGAATAAAGAGTACAAATTTGTATTTAAAAATTTCAAGTTGACCTTGACGTGGCTCTTCAGTACAACTACATGATCGAATAAATGTCAGCATGATATATTTCCTATTATACGTAATCCCGTAACGTCTATATCTCTCTTTTTCTACTATTTATCTTACATACTTCCAAGCGTTAAAGTAGGTCTAGGATACGAGTATAGGGTACGCAGATTCAAATTGCAACCTGTCCAGAGACCTACGGATATTTCTTCCGTCGAAACAATTCAGGCTCGCCGGTGATTCACCAATGTGCACGATTCAACACGCGATACTGCCATAAAGATTGCCTCGCGTGTACGTATGCATGTGTTTATCTGTCCGCTTATTAGCCGTGTGGGCGACGAACACCGTGTCGCAGTAAATATTTTTACATTTATGCGTTGTCCTCCACGGCTAGAGGCAGAGGACCGGGGGAAAAGCGGTCACAGTTTTTGGACTCGATGAGTCAACCGTTGAATCGCGGCGATTCGACGCCATCTTGTTGCGTCATGACAGCGTCGAGCGCTGCGTCCTCTTCAACAGGAACTCGACTTGTCGCTGGAGTTGCTTGGCACTGGCACCACCGTGTGGCAGCCCCGTCTGTGTCGTAGCTGTTTAGACGTCAGCTTGTCGGAGTCCACGATGTCGTCAACGACGGCGACCGTGTGCATCGACGCCTTCCTCTGGCCTTCTTTGTAACCGGAGAAACACGGTTTCGGCGTCCAGTTCGTCCCATAAGAGATCGGGTGGATCTCCATCCGAGCCGGATTGTTCACGTTGCTGGGGATCTCGGATCGATAGTCGTCGTAGACTGAACTCGCCTCGCTCTCGTCCATCGGCACGATGGACTTCATCACAGACACTTCCTGCGGCCAGTGTTGCAACAGAAACCGCAGAATTCTGAACGACAGAAGACGAACACTATAGACTGGCACGGATCGAACGAAACTGTTCCTATTTTCAACTACAGTCAGCCGAAATAACATTCGAACTTTTTGAATAACGAACTTCACGATTCGGATTTCTTTTTGGAGGTTAGAATAATTAGTTCACTGATGACGCACGGTGTGTCGAGGAAGAAAGTCATAACTCTTAAACTATGCAATTTTTCGAGTAAAGTACCTGAATACTTTTTTAAATAAAATGCGAATCGATTGGTATATAAAAACAATTTTTTCCTAATTATTAAGAAAATATTGTTTTTTTCAAATGCGATAACTTTGTTTTTTTTTATTGCATAAATATTAAAATTCGTCTAAAAAAATTTGGAAATTGCATAAACGTCCGCAGTCTACTAATAATATTTGATAAAATGAAATCGTGCGATTCTGTTAGATCAGCGAATAATAAATACATTGAACGTCTAGTCTAAAATCGCGTAATCAATGATTGAGAACTGCATAGTTACCTTTTGAGAAGACAATTGGCATAGTACTTCAGCCTCTCCAAAACAGCCCTGAATCCAGTCCAGAAAGTTTTGACAGCATATCGCATTGGATTCGTCGAGATCGTGCAACCTAAAGTGGTTAGTGCGATTGACATAGATGCGATCCAACTGATAAAATCAGCTGACACCGTCGGCGGCTTCAACGGCGGAGGATAATACGAAGACCAAACGCGTTGCCACCACTGATAGGAAATGTCACGGTACTCAGACTCCTGTGGGAAATGAAATTTTTGACAAGTTATGTATCCTCGCGTTCCAACTACTGTCACAACTGATTTCGTTCAATCTCAGATGAGTCTGAAATTAAAGTTTCTATTTGCAAATTATGTACAGTGACCGACATAATTGTTTAAACACCCTCCATATCAGAATAACATTTTTCAAAGTGAACCAAACTATTTGAGGTTTTCTGCATGAAAATTGCTTTTGCACAAATCTTTTTTTACAAATCTCCATCGATGTTTTCAGGAATAATATTCGATCGTCGCGAAATAAGGGGAAAAATAAATTCAAATAAAGTATTCCAAATAAAATTTTGTTTTGATAAGCTCGTGAAACTTCTACTCACGCAAGTCCAGTAGTTCCAGATGCAGCAATAGAGCAACCTTTGAAGGATCAGCCAGAACCATAAACCGGTGATAGCGACGACCCAGCCGACCGTGACCTTCAACCACGAACGTACCAGATGTTACCTTGAAAGCAACTTCGCTGACGAATTACACTCCGCGACAATATTATAAGGCACTTCTATAGAAGTTCTATAAAACCATATTAATCGAAGTTGCAAAAAAGAATTTCTACTTTTTCTGTACTATTAGTTGTAGTTTACTTGAGGAGACTTTCTTCGAAGTTAGATGACACACACAATAGCTGACAACTAGACCGTGAATCTTCGTGCAAAATAAATATTTTCGGGGCTTCTTCTACAGTGGGTGTACAAAGTACTCGTACATCTTTTAAAAACTAATAGCTTTTTTATAATTATACCAAACAACCTGATTTTTTTATAATCAATCAGAAGCATTGGTTTACGAAATGATATGAAAAAAAGATTTTCCAGAAATTATAATTTACAAGCTTACATGCAAAAGTTGCAAGGTTACATGCAAAAATAAAAAAAGAAGGGATTTTTTAAAACTTTTTTTATTAGGGCCCTTAAAGAAAATTTAAAATATATTTTGTAGATCTATAGTGGTTACACATTTTACATTTTACACATTTACATTTCACATTTTAGTTTACACATAATTACATTTTTTATTTTTTAATTATAATTTTTGGAAAATCTTTTTTGCATATCACTTCGTCAACCAATGCTTCTAATTGGTTACAAAAAATGAGGTCGTTTGATACAATTATAAAAAAGTTATTAGTTTTTAGAAGGTGTACGAATACTTTGTACACCCACTTTATATGTTTTAATGCTATTGTTAATGATTAAAAAAGTAAATCTCTGCTGATATTGATGGATAAAATTTTAACACAAATTATTTAAATATTACCAAGCAAGAGACAGCTAATTCGAATAATCGTTAATGGCGGAAAACGTCTGTGGCGGATAAGTCAATAGAAAGGAGAATAAGTGTGAAAGATGATAGCGATCGTGTTCACCGATGCGTCACGATTCATCTTTGTCTTTTGCAGATACTGATCGATCATCAAAATAATTCGAGAGAAAATCTGCTAGCACAATGCAGCTTATTGAAAGATTCATGTGCTGCAATGAGAAGCAATAAACTGAGATGTTATTACCTGGAGATACCAAGAGTTCGTTGTTTTTTACTTTCTAATAATTTATTGCAATGAGACTACTTTCTCTACGATCGCAGACAAGTAGAAATTATTTCATTGGAATTTGAATTATATGTTTTTAATTATATGTATTTATATTGAATTATATGTATATTCATGTATTTACGGAAAATTGTTTGTGCGATCTAAAATGGTGGAAATTCTAAAAGGATTTCAAAATATCAATATATCAGTGTCAACTTATGATTAAAGGATAAGGAAAATTCCTATATGGTGCTTCTTGCAATAAATAATAATGCTCTGCTTAAAACATTTCGCTTCGTTCGTTCTTACAATATTCTGTCTTATTAATCTTCAACAGTCTCGAACAATTTTGAAGATTAATCAATACAGGTGAAGACGAGAAGATGAAGCCTGTAGCTTCTCCATTTTGTAAAAATTTCTTTAAACAATTATTTTAACAATGAATGATTGAAATAACAATTTAAGTAACGAATATAGAAACAAATTATAAAAATTTGTACAAATTATACAAATTTGTTTAAACAATTATTTTAACAATAAATTATTGAAATAACAATTCAAATAGCGAATATAGAAACAAATCATAAAAATTTGTAGAAATGATAAAGATTTGTTTAAACAATTATTTTAACAATAAATTATTGAAATAACAATTCAAATAATGAATATAAAAACAAATCATAAAAATTTGTTTAAACAATTATTTTAACAGTAAATTATTGAAATAACAATTCAAATAACGAATATGAAAACAAATCATAAAAATTTGTTTAAACAATTATTTTAACAATAAATTATTGACATAACAATTCAAATAACGAATATAAAAACAAATCATAAAAACTTGTTTAAACAATTATTTTAACAATAAATTATTGACATAATAATTCAAATAACGAATATAGAAAAAAATTATAAATATTTGTTTAAACAATTATTGTACAATAAATGATTGAAATAACAGTTTAAACAAGAAATATAGAAACAAATTATAAAAATTTTATTATTTAAAGATTGTTTAAATTATAAATAACGAAAAATATCTACTTACATAATAAATATATAAAACCGAACTGACCGAACACAATACAGAATACAGAATGATAGAACCGAAATCCAGAACCGAAAAATAACAGTTACAGAACCGAAATAATATCGGTTCTCCAGAACCGTAACCGTAACCGATACTCTCGTACCAGTTATAACATCATTTCGGTTCTTCATAACTGTTTTGATCAGAACCGATATATAACAGTTTGAAACAGTTATTTCCAGCACCGTTTCAGTCCCTGGCGTGAAGGATCGGAGCTTCGAGAGCGCTAGGGTTAATTTGTACACCTGATATAATAGAATGTTCACGGAACGAGTGTGCACTGTAGTTGGAAACCTGGAAATCACCTGGAGAAATTTGTAAATCCACGTGCCCATCAGATGGTCTAAGTTGCTGAAGGACGGTGGACTTCTCCATAGAGCCATCGTCAACGCAGCCATGATCAAGAAGGACGGCAACGTGTGTATAAAGTCCGGTCCAACGGTGATTTTGGCATACTCCTGAAAGACTTTGTGCTGCAGAAGAAGTATTTCCTGTGGGACGGAGAGCAAGGTCACTGTCTGATTGTAGAGGGCGGTCAGGCAGGACATCGCTAGCAAGGCCGAACGCCGCCAAGCCCGATCCTTGCCAATGTATTCACGCCAGCATCGAGCGTTGCCGCAATTACGGTTATATGCAGTCGGAGGCAGTTGGAACGTGACGTTGCAGACGAAATGAACCACGGCACCAACCGGATTCCTTTGTTTCTTATTAATCATTTCATAGCAAAGGTCGGAGGACAGCTCGGGCAACTTCATTGTGTTGAAGGCCGCGCGAATTTTGTGCAGTTCACACGACTTTCATCTACAGTGATTCACAAGGTTTTTAGAAGTTAGAACAATCAGTTGACTCTACATGACGTCGGAAAACAATATTGGCAAAATATGGCAATTGGTAAAAATTACAGAGACTAAATGTTCTTGTTTATATTGAAAGTTAAGTCTATATTGAACATTTTTTAAATACGTAGATCTGCGCAGATTATACAAATTCTGAAAATTTCATCAAAATCGGCCAACGTTGCAATGAGTGACAAACGTTTAAAGATGGTGTAATAAATGTATATGCAAGTACTGATCGTCCATCAGGAGATGGCAGTGATTTTGAGGGTTCTGCAAGACCCCACTCTTACGTCTTCGTCAAGCGATTCGGCCAATAGCGGAAGACACGCGGCGCGGAGTAGGGATATCACGTGGTCCCTATAGGTTTCTTTACATTCAATCTCTCAGAGATGTTAAAAGATATTTCGCAGGGTTTTCTAAAACAAAGGAAATGGGAAAATAGAGGGTTACGATTGTATTTATTTATAAACAAGTTTATTGCAATCTGACCATTCCTGAATTCGTTTCCGACTTTCGAAAATGCTCAATTGAATCACAAATACGCATACCTCAATTTCGTTACAATACTGATAAATGATAAATGGAAAAATATGACATGAACGTTCATATATTAGAAAAAATCAAGCAGTAATGAAATGTTTATCTATGCGTATATACTTTTCAGTCTCCATGTATCTATTTACAACCATATATACAAATGCGTCTTAAGTGGTCTATATAGTAATCTTCAGCAGTTTATATGAGAAAATAGTCCGGGCCAACGAAAGATCCACACCGGGGGAAGTCTTCTGGAGCTGGTACTACATCGTTCGTCTCTCCAACTTTAAGAATCACGTCCAAACCGCGGGTCCAATCACTAGCGTGCTCGTCTCGCAGCATCCAGTAACCTATATTGAATCTCGTTAATTATATTGGGTTTTGTACACATGACGGTCAATGCAGATTCACGCAGAGCTTGATACTCTATCGATCCACGATATAAAAGATAGGTCATTCCATTAAAACCTTGAAAACTCCGGAACTTTGTATGTATAATTTTGTTATATTATTACAAATAACAGAAATGTTCATAGTGGTCAAAGTTATTGGACCACCATTTTTTGAAGTTTTTTGAAAAGCTCAGAAAATGTTTACCAAAAGAAGAAGTCTCATTGTCAGCTCTGACACTACATCATAAAAACATAATAATACATAACCTAACCTAACCTAACCTAACCTTGAAAACTCCGGAACTTTGTATGTATAATTTTGTTATATTATTACAAATAACGGAAATATTCATAGTGGTCAAAGTTATTGGACCACCATTTTTTGAAGTTATTTGAAAAGCTCAGAAAATGTTTACCAAAAGAAGAAATCTCATTGTCAGCTCTGACACTACATAATAAAAACATAATAATACATAACCTAACCTAACCTAACCTAACCTAACCTTGAAAACCCCGCAACTTTGTATGTATAATTTTGTTATATTATTACAAATAACGGAAATATTCATAGTGGTCAAAGTTAGTGGACCACCATTTTTTGAAAAGTTTTTTGAAAAGCTCAGAAAATGTTTACCAAAAGAAGAAGTCTCATTGTCAGCTCTGACACTACATCATAAAAACCGGAGTGTTCCATTTCAAAAAGTTTCCGTTTCATCCTTTCATTTACAGTTAAACAAATTTTTGATGTTAACGTTTCTTTAAAAATGCTTTGCTTATCAGATATTTGATCGTTCCATGACTTTTAGAGGACTAAGAGGACTCTAGAGATTACTAGAAGGTTTTCAGAGATTTCAAGCTATTGTGTAACAATGCAGCTATTCGTAATTGAACAATTTGGATAATTGTGGTGGGAATCTTACCTGGATTATCTGCTTTGAATCGAATAGCCACAGCACTGAATTTTGGTACGACCACTGTGTCCTTAGCTACCGCGCAGTCCAAATTTCGAGAGAACAGCTGTCCCTTGTTGTCCAGATTTATCATTTCTTGCAAACTCACGCTGCGTCCGAATTTCCGCGCGCCTACCACGTGGAATGTGTATCCGTGCAAATGATACACTAGATCGTCGAGACCACCTTGAACAAGACATAATATTTCATACAGTATTGTTAAAAATGTTTTTCTATCTGTTTGACGTCGGTTATGGACTATGAAGAAATGCCAACAATATGTGAAAATTCATGCTGCATATAATACATAATCATACCGCATCTAAATCAAATTTTGTACACTCTTTTATTTATTATTAATTAGTATGTTCCTCCCCCCGATGGCGCAGTAGTTGGGTCTATTCTGACCTAGACTAATCTTTTGGAAGAAAGTTCAAATTATTATCTACTTACAGTTAGGGCAAAACTAATCACACACATTTTAGAATTAATAATTCTAAGAATTAGAGTAATTTATAGAATAAATTAAGAATAAATTAAGAATCGAGTAAAGAATAATTTCAAGGATTAGTTTAGTAAATGACGTCTAGTAAATGTATGTATGTAGAAAAAATGCATTTGGTCGGAATTGTGAAAAAAATAGTAAAAATTGATTTTTACAACTTGTTTAGCTGGGCTTATATAAGTTTATATACGCTCTGAAAAATTTCATTGAAATTAGTTAATTGGTTTGCGAATTATAAACGATCAAAAGTGGTAATTTATAGTGTACCATAAAGTGGCAAGTTTTACCATTTTTGTGATCGTTTATGATTCGTAAACCAATTAACCAATTTCAATGAAATTTTCAGAGCGTATATAATTTACACGAGTTAACCAAACACATCTTTTAAATTTTCGTTATTGGCCCAGCTAAAAAGTTGTAAAAAGCAATTTTTACTATTTTTTTCACAATTCCGAACAAATGCATTTTTTCAACATATTTTTTAGACGTCATTATACTAAACTAATTCCTCTAGCCTTACAGAGAAGTTGAAGCCCTTTGATCCATTCATAAAAAAGTTATTCTGATTTAAAGTGTGTGTGATCAGTTTTGCTCCTAATTATATATTGAGTCGAATAAAAGGATTAGCGAATGCATAGAATAAAATTTTAATGTGTATTCCAAATTGGGAAAACGATGGAAGCGACATTTCACGAAAGAAATGTTCTTTCAATTTTTCCATTACTACTTTGTAAATTAGAAAGCGTGACTCGGTCATAAAACTGTTTAAAAAACGAAAGTATGATAGAAGAAGACCCCATGAAGGCAGCGAAGTTAGGAATGTGAAGATGGAAGAATAAACTGAACATGTGTGTAAATAAACTAGTTCACGCATGAGATGTTTCTTAAGATAGATCATCGAAGCTTGCAACGTGAAATACTGTTCAGTGAAAACATGCACTGAGAAAAACAAGTAGTTACTTCAATAACACGCGTGTAATTTTTTTACTTCGATGAATATCAATGTATTCTTTTCAATAGTATGAAATTTAGAAGCAAATCGTGATGTATTTGAATTGTCTATCATGAAATGATTGAAAATAGTATTTGATTCAATAC